>APFE030915516.1:116486-220075 GCA_000404065.3 Pinus taeda
CGCCCAACCTAACATAGGGTCCAAAACCAAAATTTTCTGGGGCGCTACCCCGGACCCCATAAAGTGGGGTTATGGGTATCCCTCAAACCCCCTATTAACTATGTGGAAAGAATATAACACAACCCAACACAAATACTTGAAAACTCTATTTACTATTATTCAATGATCCCTCCCTAGTTTTTACATATACCTACTCAATACTCCCACTGAATGTGAAATGTATGATTTGGTACATACCATTGCACACATAAAATTGCAACCACATTAGAATATGGAATGCCGGACATGTCCTATTCCTCTTCTTGTGTCTTGGGACACTGATCTACCAATAAATTTACACCTACAAGAATAGGGACCTTCATTGGTTTACTTTCCTGCATATTAAACCTCTAAAATATTGTGTTGACATACTTCCTCTGAATTAACTAGAGTTTCCTCTTTTCTTAATCTCTTTTAATTTCCATGCCCAAAATTAAATTTTCAGCACAAAGATCCTTCACGTCACAATTGAGTCTACACATCTTGGACGCTTTCCTTGGTATTTCCAATTTATAACATATCATCTACATACAAGACCAAATAAATAAGATGATCACCAACTAATTTAAATTACACACAATGTTCCACTTTTCTCCTTGTGAAGCCAAGTCCCTCTATACATGTATCAAATTTTTGATACCACACCCTTAGTGGTTACTTCAACCCATATAAGGAAATTTTCAACCTACATACCATCTCTTTCTCACCCTTCACTACAAATCCTTCTAGATGCTTCATGAAGATATCTTTGTTGAAATTCAATCGCACATTAGGTTTTGTCTATGAAAAGACTAGCATATAAACACACTAGAAGTGCTCAATAATGAATAACTTTTCACAACAAAACATATAAAAAAAAGCAGATCAATAATAACACATAGATTTTATGGTCCAAATAAAGTTCCTTATTTGTCCATCAATAAGAAAACAATAGGGATCCCATACCAGGGATCATGGACCTTTACAAACCTTGATACAACGTTGTAGTACATAGTATGTCCTTTGACTAAAACCCTAGGGCTAAGGCCTAGTCCGTCACGTCGTCAACTGCCCAATTACAAATAAAATATATTCAAAAAAATACCCACTCACCTAGGTTAATTCATTTATCCCAATGACCTCAATATTATGTTTTCCTTGTTGTATCCCAACTTATTTTTCTACTACAAGCTTTTCCACATGGTCAACTCCTTTTGACCACTATCTCCATTTCTTCCCACCTAGAAGATTCCTTACCTTGTTATCCAATAATCTAGTTTCTCTAGGCTTGCATTTTTCTCTTCCTCAAACTCTCCTTTATCCTGCTCAGATCGTTGGCTTCCAAATAGGTCATTGTCATCCCCTATTAAGGTTGAGATATGCCCTAACTAGGACTTTTTTAACTTGGCCCTATCTTAAACCCTTAGTGTAGGCTTGCGAACTCATTGTCATAACACAGGGCCTTCTAGATTACACTAGCGAGCTGCTACAACAACTCTTTAACCAAATTGACCTCCTTTAATTGCATGCAGTTAGTCTTAGATAACCCTAACCAACCCTTGACCAAATATTGGCCTCCATTAGGTGTCTCGTCAGTTTGTTCTAATAGCTTCCTCCAATAATCCTTAACCTTGACCTATTTCAATCTCTAGATAGACCCTCAATCCTGCTCCTTTAGGTTTGAGGATTTTAGCCTTTCTATCTAGATATTTTATGGCTAACACTATTCAACATCAACCCTATCTATCTATTCTCAACCTTTCATATTTACACTACATCTATCCCTATAGGCTTGCAGATCTACGGCTAGGCCTATGGCCCTCGACCTTCTTCCTACATCCTCATACCTTTTACTTGTGGCCCTAACTTTGGCCTATCTTTGTTGACCAGAACACAAAGATGACCTTTTTCTTCCATAAAAACTTGACCCTTCTTTCCGGTTACAACATCACTCAAGCGCTTGATTGAGGTTGGGTCATTTAGCCTCCTTTCTCTACAAGCTTTAACTCCTTCTCAAAATTTTGAATAGGCCTCTCCATTAGCCTTCTATTTATAGCTCTCTAATAGGTTACCTAGAGCCCTCTTAATCCTTCAAGGGATCCCACTACACAAATTTGAATATAAATTTAGTTTTCTTGGGTTCCAAGCCTGCTGCTTTGGGTCCAAAACCCCAACACTTGGGTACTTTTCCGAACAAAATCATTTTTGTGGGTTTTCTTCTCTCAGAAATACCTTTCAAACTACCCAAATTTCAACTCTCCATTTTAGTGAGGAAGGTATTGACATGTCCTCTTTGTATAAATCTCTAGCTCGATGAATTTTCTTGCATGTCCATGACTTCCTAGCATGAGCCACGACTTTAGCTTGCATGGCCATGAATGTCCTTTCATGTGCCACATCTTCTTTTGTGATTTATCGAGACTTATCTTGCAGGTTGCATGACTATAATCACATGTATCAAGACTTTTCCTTGTGTGATCCATGCCTTTCTTCACATTGTCTAGGAATTTCCTTTGCATAGCATGGAAAACTCCACTCTCTTACTTAAACTTGAAGGTTAGACTTCCATTGTATGGTTGACTTTCCTTCATAGTATCCTTGTGAAGATAGACTCACTTTGAGCCTAGACAATGTCCCTGCAACTGAACTTGTGTCCTTTCAAGTCCAGTCCTGAGTTGTGGTTGAACATTGGGCCTAGTCCACTCTAAACCACCGCAACTCAACTCTGCACATGTCCTCATCATCCTATATCAAACACCTCATGTGAACATGAAACTGTGGCTATATTTGAAACTCTACAACCCAAGGAAGATATCATATCATGATCAACCTATCATCCACACAGAACTACCTCATCCATGCCAAAGCACTCCTTACCAAGGCACCTAAACTATCTCAACATACTTTGACAAGTCAATGGAATTCAATCATCACCAACCTACCATATAACATATTATTTTTCACCCAGTTCTCCGTCAATCCACCAAAACTTCCATCTTGCATAGTCATCAAACCAGTCAAGACTACATATCCATGTTCTCTAGTAAAATTTTTGCTCCATGTCTAGGCAACATTACTGCTTCGTGCAACAATTTCACAACTCCCTCATAGAGATGACACCTATGCACACTCTGAGCTAGTTTCCCTTCAAATTAGCTCTCATACCATGTTGAAATTCCCTTGCAACTTGGGTTTGGTCTACAGTTAGAATAACTCATAAACACACCAACAATGCTCAAAAATGAACAACTAAATATAATAACAAATAGATTAATGATAGTACATAGATTTTATGGCCCAAATCATGTTCCTTATTTTTACATCAATAAGTAAACACTAGGGCTCCCATACTCGGGATCATGGCCCTCTACAAACCCTGACATAATACTATAGTACATTGTCTATCTTTGACTAAAAACCTATGGACGAGGCCTATTCCATTAGGCACTAAACTACCCAAATACAAATACAAAATATAATCAACAAAATATCAACTCACCTGGGTTGATTCCTTTAGCCCACTGACCATAGTATTTTTCCATCCTTTTTGTAGACCAAATCCTTTTTTTGCCATAGACTTATTTTGCACATGTCCAACTCCTATTGACCACTGCCTCCCTTATTGACCACTTGGCAAACTCCTTGCCTTGTTGTCCAAAAAATTTGGGAATGTTGCACTCATTTTCGTCAAAGTTCCAAAGAAGTAGATGTACAATTTTTTTTCAAAGGATAGAGATCATCAAGGCATCGACGATTTATTGAGTCATTATAAACCCATTCTGCAAATTTGTAATGTAAATAATGCTAGTAAGACCGTCTATGCATGTAACAACCTAGGTAAACCTATTATTTTGGAGAAAATTTCATCCTAGGAGGTTTTTCGTCTCATTGACTCATTTGTGTTTCTTAACACGGATGGTTGACAAAGTTTTTCCCTCCAACCTCACCCCAAAGCTAGGGTGGAATTTGATGTCAAAGTCTTAGTTGAGTCCTAGTGTTTGAATAATCATAAAGACGACTTTAGGGTGTAGTTCATGGTATCTTTTATCTAATGATTTGTGGTACATGTTGGGTATGAACATTCCTACATTGATCCAAAATGGATCTTGAATAAACCTTCCAAGTCTTCGATAATGTTTTAAATAGAAGTATGACAGGGAAACTACGTTGAAACGTAAGCATGTCAAAGAAATGCAGCGTTAATGCTCAAGGGTCGTTAGATCCGAAAGATCAACGGACGAGAGAAAAACAATGGAGTAGTCATCCATCATTATCACATCGAAGAAAATCCAGCGGTGTGTTTGGACTGTGGCCTTAAGAGAAATGCGATGAAGTGAACCCGAAGGGTTATTGAACAAAACATCGAAGGAATTGAGTTTTGTGGTAAACGGTATTTCGGGCAGGCTTCAGGCCGTAAGTAGTATTGAAAGGGTTGCAACCGAATCCATATAGCAACTGGCACGTAGCACACAGCAGGAGAGAGAAAACTTCTCTTTTCTGGTGGCTGATCTCTGCCTAAGTAGGCTATCTGAAAAGACTGTCAGCCGTTGGATTGAAGATCACAGATCAACGGTGGAGATTGAGTAGACTACTTGATGTTTTGGGTTTAGTGTGAACCGTCGAATTAAAAGTAAAATCGACGGACAAGATTAAGTCGTGATATATTGCATTGCAATGTTTCCAAAGGGAAGGACTTAAACCACAAGTATGAAGGAATTGTGATGAGCGATATGTGGTCAACGATCAGGAGATCAGGTCGTGACAATACAAAGGGGCCTTGCAACATTGCGACATGCGACTATGCAATGTGCGATAGCACTGATCGACAATCAGTGAATCACATTGCGATAATACACAAGGGCCAATGCACATGTGACTTGTTGATTAAAGCGATGGGACGTTATGCAATAAGCGATAGATCGGAGATCGGTGATCAGAGGAGTAGCGAAGTAGGACATGCGACTCGCGATATGTACGGACCCGAAAGGATTATAGATGCAGATGAATTTCGTTTGAGTTTCGAATTTAAGCTCACAGTTGGGATTCTGTGATTTTTTCCCGTGTATTCCAGTATTGGGTTCTGTTTTGGGATTTATGCCGGAGGAAGGCCAAACGGTTGCGTTACCCACACTCGCCGTTCCTTTCATTTGTAAACTGATTCTTTTAATGAACAGTCGGTTCACACTTTAAGTGATTGTTGTAAAAGAATGTGTTATAAAACACAATGAACCCAGAAATGCTGAAAAGGGAGGATAGCCACCAGAGGTTGGGAGGCAGAGCCAGAGCACTTAATAGAGCGAAGCCACCAGAGATTGGGGGCAGTGCCTAAATGCTTTAGTGAAGTATCAGATAGCAAAGATATCGAAGGATCAAGCTATTTCTAGTGTCTGTTGTGCCGAATACAGAAGAAGGAATTCGAGAGACAGTGCAGAATTCTAAGGGAGTCAGAGAAGCCAAAATCTCAAGAAGCTCAGAGCATTGACTGAAACAATTAGTCCAGAGAAGCATAGATCTGTCTGCAGCTAAAGGAAAACCAAGGGTAAGATGGCATTCTAAGCCCATTGGTTCAGTTGTAAACCTATGGAGTTGAGTCAAAGACTTGTAAAATAATTCAAGCCATAATCCTAAAGAGCCTAGTCGAGTTGATTAGAGCTCAAGGAGATGTAGCCCAAGATATCAAGGTGAATTCCATGTTATATTATTGTCTTATGTGATTGCTTATTTGCTGCATTGTATTTACTGTCATATGTTTAAATATCAGTTTAAGAAAATGAACTCAAGCACTTGAACAATTAAAGGCAAACAAAGCATACACCTATTTCCAGTTCTTTTAATTCCCCAAAATATCAATCATAAGCATAGATCTTGTAAATTAGTTAAGCTTTGGAGTGGGAGAGGTTCTTGTAGGTTGAAAAGAAGCCTTTAGGTCCCCATTTCAGATTAGGTGGTATCAAAGTTGTTTATATCAGAGTAAGTTATACCAGAGCAGGCTTTATCATGAAGCAGGATGTATCATGATGGAAGTGGTATCAGATCAAAATGTTTGATTGACAGAGCAATCTATCTGCTTGCTTGTCTAAAAGGTGTTTAAATAGTCACTCAATGATTGTTTGATTGTTTGTAAACTGACTATTGTTTGAGTTTGCAAAGGTGAAGGGAAAGCTATTTATAGATAAGTCCGGGAGAGGACAAGAAGGAAGAAGCGCTGAAGGCATTCTTCTTATCCCAAAGGACCTCAAGGCAATCCTTGAAGAACAAGAGGTTTGTTGCAAAAGGCTGCTTGAATAAGAGCTTGACTCTGAAGTCATTTAATTCAGAAATTTGTCAATAGATTCTGGATTTTATTAAAGTACATCTATTGAATTGTATTGAAGTACTATTCTGAATTGTATTGAAGTTTCTATTGCATTTTGTTGAAGTTCTTTTGTTCATTTTGATAATGACAACTTCTACAAGTGAGTCCTCAAAATCTTCTTTCTTCACAAGATTCTTTGATGAAGACATGTAGCAAGACTTGTTCACCATGATGGATATGGTGAGAGAAATGTATGAGGATGGAAGGAAGAGCATCATACTTCGAAAGAAGTTGAATTCCATGAAGGAAGAGAAGCAGCTGCTTTCTGACAAATTGCAAGAAATGGAGAGACAACTTCATATTGCAAATATGGATCTGGAAAGGGTGCGTGAGTTGGAGAAATAACTCCTTGTTGCCAGAGATGCCTTAGTCAAGTATCAACTTGAAGAGTAGGTAAATAATTCCAGTTTGTCTTCAATTTCCTCTAAGAATGTTTATGTTGGTTATTTTGGAAAACATACAAGAGGCATAGGTTCCAAGTTAATGTCCGAGATGGGCTATGAAGGAAAAGGATTGGGCAAACATGCACATAGTATTGTTGAGCCAATAATGGTTGAGGAAAGGCCTAAGTATTTGGGCCTTGGCTATGGACAATCTTATGGAGAAAGTTCCAAAGTAGCTAGGAAGGCAATTGAAACAGTTCCTAGAAGGAGTTTCATGTCAGGTTTTCTACCTCAGAAGTGTAAAAATTGTATTCTTGGGGAATGCAATAGTTTAGAACATACTTTGCAGGACAAAGGTGTTCATAAGCATGCACTTGAACCAGAGAGTTGTGAAATCTCTAACAACATTGAAGAGATTGATGGTGTTCCAAAGGGAGCCACTTCTTCATTTGACTCACCTCCTCATGAAGGTAATAAAGGTGAAAGATAAAGGTATAAATCTGGTTCTAATCATATTCCTTTTGATTGTGTAAAGCAAAATAAATTTCCATATAAGCATGGGAAAAGAATTGCATGTTCCTTTTGTGGTTTGGATAACCATAATGTTTCTAGATGTTGAAAGAGAATGGCCGCATACATGAAACTTTTGAAGGAAAAGAAGCAAGAAGCCAAAGGTCCATTGGACAAGGAAAATCATGCTATTGAGAAGATGCACATGCATTGCACTTATTGCCATAAGAAAGGACACATTGCTGAAAAGTGTTGGACTCTGAATCCAACAATGCTTCCACGAAACTTGAAGAAGGTGGAAAGAGAGAATGACAAGAATGGAAAAGAAGTTGCCATAATTGATGTCTTTCAGGATGATTCACATGTTGATGATGATGTGCAGACAAAGGAAACACCTTTGAAATGGATTGGTAAGAAATGGTTAGAGTTCTTATCCAATTAAAGGTTGCATATCTATTGATATAATGATTCTATTTGCTAATAGAATGCAGGTTGCAGGGTTTTACTAAGAAGGTGAATGGAAAAGTTGAGTATGCAGATTCACTTGATTGCAGCTAAATCATTTTCATTTCAGCTTTGAAAGTACAGTGTACTTAAGTGAAAGTTGAAGGATGAAATTCATGCATAAGGATGATGTGCATGAACATAGGGATGTTGATGTTTTCCTTGTATTTGAACATGCATGTGTGATTAACTTGAAGGTTGATTAATTTGTTGTAAACATGCATGTAAGGTTTTGTGGGCTTGCTATCTAGTCAATCATTTGTATGCAGATGTAAAGACATGGAGGTAATTCACAAGATGTGAAATCTATTTCTTTTGTTGAAGTAAGTGTTTAGGCCATCCAGTTTTTTCTGTAATTCTATTGTTCTTGACATGATGTCAATAGAACATTTTTGTAACAGGTACAAATGTAAATTTTTGTGAAGAAGATGTAACTTCACATTTGCTTGAGCCACCTTGGATCAATGATCAAGGAAGAGAATTTCAAACTACCTTCTATAACCTTCTCAACAAGAGTTCTGCATGAAGTCAAGGAGGAAGACAGTTCTTAACTGGAGGATTAGCACATCCAAGAAGGAAGTGTTCAAAGGATTTGGTTCAGAGGCACTATGCAAGGAAAGTGTATGGAGGCTGAAAGAAGAGGGTGCTGTTACTCTCATCTATGGTTCAGATCAGTATGTCAGTCTTTTGGGGTCCAAAAGATCCCCAATGGGGAGGTGTGATCCAAAATGGATCTTGAATAAACCTTCCAAGTCTTCGATAATGTTTTAAATCAAAGAATGACAGGGAAACTACGTTGAAACGTAAGTCCGTAAAAGAAATGCAACGTTAATGCTCAAGGGCCATTGGATTCGAAAGATCAACGGATGGGAGCAAAAAAATGGAGCAGTCATACATTGTTATTGCATCGGAGAAAAGCCAGTGGTGTGTTTGGACTGTGGCCTTGAGATAAATGCGATGAAGCGGACCCGAAGGATTATTGAAAAAAATAGTGAAGGAATTGAGTTCTGTGGTAAATGGTATTTTGAGCAGGCTTCAGGCAGTAAGTGGTATTGGAAGGGTTGCACCCAAATCCATACACTAGTTGACACATAGAACGTAGTAGGAGAGAGAAAACTGCTCTTTTTGGGTGGGTGATCTCCACGCAAGTAGTCCATCTGAAAAGACTGTTAGCTGTTGAATTGGAGATCATAGATCAACAATAGAGATTAAGCAGACTGCTTGATGTTTTAGGTTTAGTGTGAATCGTCAGATTAAAAGGAAAATCGATGGACAATATTAAGTTGTGATATATCGCATCGCAATGTTTCCAAAGGGAAGGACTTAAACTGCAGGTATGTATGAATTTCGATAAGAGATATGTGATTGGCGATCGGGAGATTGGGTCGCGACAATACAAAGGGGCCTTGCAACATTGCGACATGCGACTATGCGATGTGTGATAGCGCTGACCTCAGTGTATCACATCACAACAATACAAAAGGGGCAATGCACATGCGACTTGCTGATTAAATCATTGGGCTGATATGTGATAAGCGATAGATCGAAGATCGGTGATTCGAGGAGTAGCGCAACAGGACATGCGACTTGTGATATGTGCGGACCCAAAAAGATTATAGATGTGGATGAATTTCATTTGAGTTCAGGCTTTAGGCTCATAGTTGGGTTTCTGTGAAGTTTTCTCGCGTATTCCATTATTGGGTTCTGTTTTGGGATTTATGTCAGAGGAAGGCCGAATGGTTGGGTCACCCGTGCCCACCGTTCCTTTCATTTGTAAACCGATTCTTTTAATGAATAGTTGGTTCACGCTTTAAGTGATTGTTTTAACAGAATGTGTTATAAAACACGATGAACCGAGAAATGCTAAAAAGGGAGGATAGCCACCAGAGGTTGGGAGGCAGAGCCAAAGCGCTTAACAGAGCGAAGCCACTAGAGGTTGGAGGCAGCGCCTAAATTCTTCAGTGGAGTATCAGACAGGAAAGAGATCGAAGGATAAAGTTGTTGTTGGTGTCTGTTGTACAAAAGACAAAAGAAGGAATTCTAGAGACAGTGCAAAATTCTGAGGGATTCAAAGAAGATAGAAGCTTAAGAAGCTTAGAGCACCGACTGAAAGAATTAGTCCAGAGAAGCCTAGATCTGTTTGCAGCTAAAGGACATCCAGGAGTAAGATGGCATTCTAAGCCCATTGGTTCAGTTGTAAACCTATGGAGTTGAGTCAAAGACTTGTAAAAGAATTCAAGCCATAATCCCAAAGAGCCTAGTCAAGTTGATTAGAGCTCAAGGAGATGTAGCCCAAGATATCAGGGTGAACTCCATGTTTTATTGTTGCCTTATGTGTTTTCTTATTTGCTACATCGTATTTACTGTCATATGTTTAAATATCAATTTAAGCAAATGAACTCAAGCACTTGAACAATTAAAGGCAAACAAAGCATACACCTATTTCTAGTTCTGTTAATTCCACAAATTATCAATCATAAGCATAGATCTTGGAAATTAGTTAGGCTTTGGAGTGGGGGAGGTTCTTGTAGGTTGACAAGAAGCCTTTAGGTCCCCATTTTAGATCATATATTGTGTTTTATAAATATTTTTTATGGTTATTTCATTGTAGGTGATAGGAACATTCTAATGGTAAATTGAGGGCTTATCTTAGGTGTTCTGATTCAGTGAGTGTTTCTAACAATTTATTCTTCAAAAATATATAGTGTTTGTAGGTTCCCCAACCCTTGGACTCCAAGTTCATGAACTTTGGATAGAGGCTAACTATGTTTGGACTCTAATTATTTTTATGGAGTTCTAAATTCGCTAAGGCTGTGATTTATTATTTATCTTTTGAAATACATTCAGCCAATACTAAAGAGTTATAAAATCTCAAAAATTCTTTCAAGCATTTTACATGTATATTTTGTAAACATAACTCATATAATACAATTGTAAAGTATTTTATTTTTCTAATCTTGGTTTTTCAGCTGGGGTTTTTGGAGTTTGAATTAATTTTGAATTTTTTGTATATATATTGGGGTTTTGGGTATTTTTTTATTTCATTTGTACAGGTGAGATCAAGTGGAAAAGTTTGGATTGGAGCTAGATTTAGGCCCTTGAGGGTAAGATCTATTCTCTAATTTTTTTTGCAGGGCCAACAATTGAAGATATGAAGCAAATGATTTTTTCAGAGCTGAGGTTTCAGGTTTTTTAGGGTTCCTAAGCCCATATTTCTCCTCCAAACCCTTAGCATCAGATCCTTGAGGCCCAACATCATATTTTTCAACCCACCTAGGGCTGGTCATGGCCTCTATGCTACTCTTCCTCCTTTCTTGCCCATGCGTAGGCCTCTTGAGGCCATTCCTCATCTTGTTGAGGGCTTCTAGCCCTTCCTTGGTCTTCGTCCCTCCTCCTCTCCCTTTCATCTCTCCTCACTTGCCTCCTTATCCCTCCAATCCTCTTCCTTACTCCTTCGCGGCCATCCTCAACCCCTCCTCTGCCTTCGGTGCCATCTTCTCCCAAGGCCACAATCTCATTAGGCTTGCGTTAGCCTCCCTTGTGGATTCCCCTAGGGTACCATAGGCCTTAGGGCCTCAAAACCCCAAACCAAAACACCTTTAGGGCCTTCAAGCAATTCCTATCCCCAACAAAATCCTTCTTAGGCTTGTTGTGAGGCCTATTAATCCTCTTGACCATAGTTGCAGACCTATTTAGGCCTTTTCCCTTTCCTTTTGGCCTCTTCCCAGCTTTGATTTTCCCTCTTTTCCCATCACTGTGGGTAAGTTTTATTTCGGGACTAAATACTTGGGTGTCTTTTGCATAGAAATTGGCTCTACGTTGGTATTTTCAGGTGCCAAGTACCTTGGATAACTCTTTGGAAACTTGAGCAAGTGATCTACAAGGCCTTGGGCCTAAGGTTTGATCTCAAACCCTTGTATTCTCACTGTTTGTTTCAGTTGACATATTCATTTCATAATAGTTAATTGGATGCCCTAAAATCACATCTAAGTGGTCTAAACACATTAAAAGTTTCATGGTAATTTTTTCCTATTTTTTTGGTAATTTGTGCATCCACTGTTGAGCATAGATATGCTTGTTTAATGACTGAAATATCTCTGCATAACCAGTAGATCAGATCTGATATAATATGAAGATCACATCTTAAAGGACTTAAAAATATAAATTTTTTATTTTGGAAAATTTGTTCTAGCACTTGATAAATTTTCAAAACATTTTGCACAAGTTATTGCACTAATAACTCACTGTTGGCATATTTTTCTTACTATTGTAATGAGAGTTTCTAGATCTAATATACACTGAATAATTCACCATAAGTGGCTTAGTTAGCTTGTGTTCTCAATTGACAAGTCATCTAAAGTTTTCACCGATCATAACTGGTTTTATATGCTCAATAATTTCTTAGATCTACAGTGATTTGTTTACTGTTGTCCTAAAGATTAATAAGTGCTCATAATTCTAAAGTGTTAGTGAAATCATAGGTTATTTGGAATCCAACGTTTGCTAGTTTTTTGATTAGCTATAATATTATTAAATTTTGCACTAAAATCACTCACAAATCATAACTCTAATCTTGTTTAATTGTTTACGTTACTTTGAATATTGGAGTTTCATTGATCTAGTTGGCTTAAACATCTAATTGAACATTGCTAAGGAATTATTGATAATTTATAATCACATTGTGTAGTATACCTTAAGCATTGGCATCTTGAGAATCAATTGAGTATCTCTTGGCTTTGGGCATTAAGATCTAAATGGCATTTTGGTTGAAGCATTATTGAGAAATTTGTTGGATAATATCTCTAAGTTAATCTCATAATCTTGTGCTCTTTCACAATCTTAAGAAGCTTTGGTAATTTTATTTCTTGTCTTAAGAAATTGGCATCTTAAGTTTTATTCTTGAGCATATTTTAATATTTTCATTGTCTAAAGAGAATAATCTTGGCATTATTTTTGGCATAAGATTGTTGATAATCATCATCGAAGTATCTTAAGTAATTGGCATCTTGTGGATTTGACGTTGGCACTAAAAAATTGGTGTTTTATTGGTCATAAGATTGTTTCATAATTTATTGTTAAGTATTATTTTCATTGAAGGCTAATCATAACTCTAAGTGCTTAAACATTAAGCCAGTCTTAAACCAAGAATTCACTCATAATTTTTGCATAAGAATCTTAGGCCTGGTTTTTTTAATAATTTACCTCCAAGAATAATCTTGGTTAATACACATCTAGGGCCACCCTTTCATCCGTAGCTTGAGGGATTCAACACCTTTCTAGTAGTTAACAGAGTGAACTTACAGTTGTCAGAGCCACAATCTCTATAGTGTAGAGGCACTAGATGGTTGGAACACAGGGGGGGTATTGTTAATCAAGCCTATGCTTGCTTCCTGTTGGCTTCCATCCCACAACCTACTCTAAACACTGGTCTCAAAATATTTAAGAGGTATGTTCCATTTAGACTAGGAAAATAACTTAAAAGTGACCAAGCTCCTTTCATTTCATCGAGATTCTAGGACTTGCATCTCATATAGGTTAGTGAAGCATATAAGCAGTGGTCGTCCATCCGGTTACTTAGCCTTAAATTATAATAAGAAAGAGTTTTGAGTCCATAAGGCATTGGTCTCATATTTAAATATAATATAATCCTTAAGATCTTGCTAACCTTAACCAAGTAGATAGGCCACTCAACTGTGTCTCCCAGATTTGTTGGTTACCAAACTGTATTTCACCTACACATCTCCATAGGGAAGACAACTAGAATGGAGTGGGCGGGGATCAAAGTGATAGCCCCCACCCTGAGCCATTGTCCATGTGCCTGTACAATATGAGCGACAACATTACCTGGCGCCATTGCCGAGGAGAAGTTTCTTGCTTTCGGGGTTAATGACATTTTCCCATCACATCATCATTTTCATTAGCACGTCAAGTGACACATTTTATGGCATCGTTGTTGGGGACCAATTTATTAGACCTTGGTGTTGATGACACTCTCATTAATCTTCATAATATTTTGATATTTCATCATTCTTCATCTTTTCATCACCTTATCTTTCTTACTCTCACTAATCCTTTCAACTTGTTCATTCACACTTTTATCACCTTGACATTTAGGTTGGTTTCTTGTTTGGGTGGCGACTCCACTTGTTCAACCATTCACAAGAGCTTACTCTAGAAGGAATACTCGTAGCTTTCTTAACCTCGCTCCTGATCCTGAAAAAGTTCTAAGATCCCAATTAAACAAATTACATTCTAAAGAGCATTTACATTTTATCAGACAAAAAGACCTCCTTGATCTCCATTTGATTTTCATTAATCTCGTTAATTAAGACATCATGGATGATTATTATAGGCCTTGCAACTTCACAAATTTCCAAGGTTATCCTCACAACCTTCTAGATGAATCTACCATGAGCAATCTCCCAAACTTCTAGGGGAACAATGCCATCAATGTTGAAGCTCATATAAATAAATTCAACACATTTGTGTAAAGATTCGCTCATGCTACTGCTTACAATCAGGAAGATGTCAAAATGAAGTTATTTGTTCTGTCATTAGAAAATGGTACTCTTGACTAGTCATGATAAATTAGATAACACTTTTAACTCTTTAAGAGCCCTCACTGATGCATTCAAAGATAAATATGGGGATAAGAGGGAAGGAAAATACTTAGTTAAAGAGTTGAATACCATAAGGAAAAGAGAGAATGAAACAATAGAAGAGTTCAACCAGAGATTTAATGGTCTTCTAAAGGACATGGCTCAAGACTATAGGCCTCATATCAAGACATTTTAGAACAATATCTTGAGGCTTTTAATGGTGATACTTAATATGAGATTAGACGTGCCAAGCGTGCTACTTTATCCGCTGCCCAGAGTACAGTTGAGGAGTTGAAAAATGATAGGAAAGCTTCAATAAATTATAAATCCCAGGTTTTGAAAGAGGTCCAGTCAAATCTAAGGGAAAATAATTAAAGAGGAAGAGCTAGAATCAATAAAAGAATTGACCTGAGTAATCAAAGAAATGGAAATTGAGCATGCTAGAAAAATAAGTTATATGCAAAATAAGTTAATGTAGATGGAGAGAATCCGAATGAAAAATATTCCACCCAGGAATAATAATAATAACAGGGGTAAAAAAAATCCTTTACCAAGAAGGAATACCCCTAGTGATTAAAGGCCCCCTACACCACTTGAGTCTGCTAATATTGTTGATGAGCCTATCCCTTTATGCAAAACTTGTGAAAGTTTCCATGAAGAAAGTACATGTGCCTTTGCTAAAAGAATCTTAGAGGAAAGGAGGAATCAAAGAAATAATAATACAAGTCAAGATGACTCCAAGGAAATTCGATGTGATGACATGATTTATTCATCCTTCGCCATCAATAACTTCAGTGAAGAAAAGGAACCCACCTCTCAAGCATATGGTGAAAAGCCATCTCAGGAACAAATTTTAGAAATTGATAAAAGTAAAGGTTATACTTATTAGAGGAAAGGTAAAGATCAAAATCATAATAAACAAGTTTCTTATGAAATGTATAAGTCAATATTAAAGGTGGATTGGGTTGCATGGATTATTAGCATCAAAATTTCAGTCCCAATTTTAGAAATTTTGAGGATCCCATCGCAGAGAGCTTCATTCTTCAAAGCTTTAGGCATTGCTCAAGAACAAAGATTTGATACTCAACCTAAGGATGAAGAAATTAAGTTGAAAGATTTAAATTTCTATATGACTAATGAGGACCATCATCCCTTCTTTCTGACATTGGATATTAATGACCATCTACTTCACAATTGTATGCTTGATTCTGGTGCATCAATAAATGTTATGACTAAGAAAGTTATCGAGTAATTGAACTTACGAGTTTCTAAACCCTACCATAAAATTCACCCAATGGATTCTATAAAAGTTGAAGCCCTTGGTATGGTTAAATATCTACTGGTCTCCTTGGCTAATTACCCATACAAGATCATCACCATGGATATAACAATGATTGATGAGACAAATGTATGGGGAATGCTTCTTTCCAAAAAATTTGCAACTGATTTAGGTGGGTCTATTCAGATGGATGTATCTTACACCAATATTCCCACAACAATAGGTGGAATGGCCAGGTTATACAAAGAAGTGGAAAGATGATAACGTGTGGAAGTTCCAAAGAGATTGGAGAATGATGAAGAAGTGGTGCCATAGGATCATCCACCACATTTTGAACTAGAATTTATCTATCCAGTATATTTATGTTTCTCATCACATCTTAGCTCCTACTTTTAGAGCAGAAAGAGAAATAGAGTTCAACATGATATAGATATTCAGTACAATGATCAGATTCTTCATCAACCAAAAAGGGTAAATATTTGACAAGGGACATATGATAAGTAGCCTATGGATCCACTCACCAACATATAGATTCCCAAGATTGTGCCACATCGATGACCTTTGATGCCATAGGGAATTGTTTTTATAGCATCTCTAACCGTATCCCTTTTTACTCCATGTCATTAGTTACTTTTATTTCGTGCACTTATGTTTTAAGGTTCTTTTCTAGTTTGATTAGAGTAGAATTTTCCTATTCAAGCTGATTTATCATATGTGCATGATGATTTTGATTTTGAATGAATATCTATTTGATGGAATTTTGTTTTCTTAGATGTAGGATTCTGGGGTTCTCATGTTACTTCATGAAAGCAACGTGTCCCAATTTGGAGCCATATGTTGTACCCATTTTTGTCAAATTTCCAAGGAAGCAGATGTACCAATTTTTTTCAAAGGATCAAGATCGCTAGGAAATCAATTTATTGAGTCATTGTAAACCCATTCTGCAAATTTGTAATGTAAATGATGCTAGTAAGACCATGTATGTATGTAACAACCTAGATAAGCCTATTATTTTGGTGAAAATTTCATCCTATGAGGTTTTTCGTCTCACTCACGCATCCGTGTTTCTAAACACATATGGTTGACACAAAGTTTCCCTCCAACCTCACCTGAAAGAGAGGGTGGAATTTATTGTCAAAGTACTAGGTGATTCCTAGTGTTTTCATTGTGTCTTATGTAAAATTGATTTGGGAATAATTTAAGCTAACTGGATAAATTATTTTATTACAAATCATTTGGTCTACTAGATCACGTTGTGTTGCAGAATTAGGTGTATACCGAATGGGTGTTCCCCCTTTGAGGATTGAAAATGTAATCATCTTTTTCAATATTTTAGTGCATGGTCCCTTATAATTAGACACCATGGCTAAAATATTAGAGAGTGGAAAAAATATTTAATCCCTCATGTGTCAATTAATTATTTTTTTATGGCACAAATTAAATTAATCATAAGCCAGAAAATTAATTAATTAGAGCCAAATTTAGAGTCTTAGAGAAATTAATTTCTCCAAGAGGAAAAATTCGTCGGTATCAAAGAAATTAAATTTTGTAGGTCACCCACCAAGGGAATATTGGAAATTTCAAAAGAAATTGGACCCTTAGACCTTGGTGGTTAAGTCAAAGTCAAATTTTTGAGGAAATTAGGTCAAAATAATTAATTTTGAGTTAATGAAAAATGGGTTAAATGAGAAATTCGAAAATACCTAAAAAATAAATATTTTCAATGACAGAGATTAAAATATGATCAAATATTTTTTGACGGCTAAGATTATTTCGATGGGGATTAAGCCAACTAGCATTTATTTTTCCACTTGGAGGATTTATCTATAAATTGAAAGTCATTTGTGTCTCAAGCCATCTAGTTTTGTCTTATGTAACTCTGAAAAGCTGATGTAAATTATCGTCTCGCTGGGAACATTGGAATAATCATAATAAAGACTTTGGGGTGCAGTTCATGGTATCTCTTATCTCATGATTTGTGGTATGTGTTGGGTATGGACATTCCTATATTGTGCTTTATAAATATACTTGATCGTTATTTGATTGTAGTGATAGGAACATTCTATTGGTAAGCTGAGGGCTTATCTTAGGTGATCCGATTCACTGGATGCTTCTAACGATTTATTCTTCATAAATATATAGTGTTTGCAGGTTTCCCAACCCTTGGGCTCCATGTTCATGAACTTTGGATATAGGCTAACTTTGTTTGGACTCTAATTATTTTTATGGTGTTCTAACTTTATTATGGATGTGATTTATTATTTATCTTTCAAAATAATTTAACCACTACTAAAGAGTTATAAAATCTCAAAAATTCTTTCAAACATTTTACATGTATATTTTGTAAATATAACTTGTATAATGCACTTGTAAATTATTTTATTTTTATAATATTGGTTTTGTAGCTCGAGATTTCGGGGTTTTCAATTCATTGAATTTTTTGTATATATATTCTATATATCATATAATATATATATATATATTATATTATATATAATATATATATATATATTATATATATATATATATATATATATATATTATTGGGGGTTTTGGGTATTTTATTTTCATTTTTACAGGTGAGATCAAGTAGAAAGAGCTGGGTTGGAGCTAGATCTAGGCCCTTGAGAGCAACTTCTATCCTCTACTTTTTTTTGCGGGGACAACCATTGAAGATTTTGAGCAATATTGAAGATATGAAACAAATAATTTTCTTAGAGCTGGGGTTTCAAGTTTTTGAGGGCTCCTAAGCCTAGATTTCTCCTCCAAACCCTCAGCATCAGCTCCTTGAGGCCCATCGTCATCTTTTTCGGCCCTCCTAGGGCTGGTTGTGGCCTTTAGGCCACTTAGCTTCCTCTCTTGCATTTGCCGCAGGCCTCTTGAGGTCGTTCCTCCTCTTGCTGATAACTTCTATCCCTTACTTGGCCTTCGTCCCTCCTTCACTCCCTTTTGGCCCTCCTCCCTCACCTCCTTGTTCCTTTGCTCCTCTTCCTTCCTCCTTTGTGGCACTCTTCGACCCCTCCTTTGCCCTCAGTTCCATCTTCTCCCAAGTCTGCAACCTCCTTAGGCTTGCGACAACCTCCCTTGAGGCTTCCCCTAGGGTGTTGCAGGCCTTAGGGCCTCAAAAACCTAGGACGTAGCCCCTTTATGGCCTTCATGCCCTACCTAGTCCAAACGAAAACCTTCTTAGGCTTGCTGTGAGGCCTATTAGTCCTCTTGACCATAGTTACAGGCCTATTTAGGCATTTCCCCCTTATTTTTAGCCTCTTCCTAGCCCTGATTTTCCCTATTTTCCTATTGTTGTGGGTAAGTTTGATTTTGGGACTGAATACTTGGTGTGTTTTGCAGAGAAATTAGCTCTAAGTTTGTGCTTTAAGCTGCCAAGTACCTTGTAGAATTATTTGGTAACTTGGGCAGGTGATCTACAAGGCCTTGGGCCCAGGATTTGATCTCTAAACCCTTGTCTTCTTATTGTTTGTTTCAACTGTCATATTCATTTCATAACAGTGAATTGGATGCCCAAAAATCACATCTAAGTGGTCTAAACACATTAAAAGTTCATTGTAAAATTTTTCCTAATTTTTTGGTAAGTTGGGCATCCACTATTGATCATAGATCTACATGTTTAATAACTGAAATATATCTGCATAACTAGTATATCAAATCTGATATAATCTAAAGATCACATCTTAAAGGACTTAAAAATCTATTTATTTATTTTTATTTATTTATTTATTATTATTATTTTTTTTTTTTTTCCAGTTTGGAAAACTCGTTCTAACACTTATAATTCTTTGCACATTTTGGCACAAATTATTTCACTAATAACTCATTGTTGGAATACTTTTCTTACTACTGTAATGAGAGTTTCCAGATCTGATATACACTGAATAATTCACCATAAGCGGGTTAGTTAGATTGTGTTCTCAATTGGCAAGTCATCTAAAGTTTTCATTGATCATAATTGGTTTTATATGCTTGATAATTTTTTAGATCTGGAGTGATTTGTTTACTATTGTCCTAAAGATTAATATGTGCTCATAATTCTAAAGTGCTATTGAAATCATTGGTTATTTGGAATCTAACATTTGTTTGTCTTATTATTAGCTATACGAATTACTAAAATTTGCACTAAAATCACTCACACATCATAACTTTAATATTGTTGAATTGTTTAAGTTACTTTGGGTATTGGAGTTTCATTGATCTAGTTGGCTTAAGCAACTATTTGAACATTCTAAGGAATCATTGATAATTTCTAAACAGATTGTGCCATCTATCTTAAGCATTGTCACCTTGAGAATCAATTGAGCATCTCTTGGCTTTGGGCATTAATATCTAATTGGCATTTTGGTTGAAGCATTATTGAGAAATTTGTTGGATAATTACCCTAAGTTAAGCTCATATTCTTGTGCTCTTTCACAATCTTAAGAAGCTTTGGTAATTTTATTGGCTATCTTAAGCAACTAGGATATTAAGTTTTATTCTTGAGTATCTTTTAATATTGGCATTGTTTAAAGGGCATAATCTTGGCATTATTGTTGGAATAATATTGTTGATATTCATCATTGGAATACCTTAAGCAATTGGTATCTTGCGTATTTGACATTGTAACTAAACAAATTGGTGTTTTCTTGGTCATAATATTGTTTCATAATTTATCATTAAGTACTATTGTCATTGAAGGCTAATCATAACTCTAAGTACTTAAACATGAAGCCAATCTTAAACCAATAATTCACTCATAATTTTTGCATAAGCATTATTGCATAATTTACCTCCAAGTATAATCTTGGTTAATAGACCTCTAGGGCAACCCTTTCTCACCTAGCTTGAGGGATTCAACACCTTTCTAGTTGTTAACACAATCACCTTGCAGTCGTTAAAGCCATAGTCTTTGCAGTGTCAAAGTCATTGGATGGTTGGAACACAGTGGGAGGTATCGTTAATCAAACCTATGCTTGATTAATGCTAGCTTCCATTCCACAATCTACTCTAAAGACTGGCCTCAAAATAGTTAAGAGGAAGGTTTCATTTAGACTAGGCATATAACTTAAAAGTGACCAAGATCCTTGTATTTCATCTAAATATTAGAACTTTCATCTCATATAGGTTATTGTAGCATCTAAGAAATGGTTTTCCATCTATTTAATTTGTCTTAAATTATAATAAGAAAGAATTTTGACTCCATAAGGTTCTTGTATAATATTTAAATATAATCTAATCCTTAAGATCTTCCTAAATTTAACCAAGTAGCTAGTCCACTCAACTGTGTCTCCCGGACTTGTTGGTTACCAACTTGTATTTCACCTTCAAATCTCCATAGGGAATACCCCCATAGCCTTTTGTTGGGAGAAAACTAGAACGATGATCCAGGTGGATGTTGGTGGTCACCCACCTATCCCACTTGGACCCCCACAATTGTCTCTTTCAGCTTTTCAGTTTCCTTATTTGCACAATTTACTATTTTTAGCAGTTTTTCTGGTCTTGAACTTACGGAGCTGTTTCGAGGCTCTAAACGATGTTTTTTGGGAAATTTGGAAGCAACATGGGTCCATGGTCGAGTTTTTCTCCTCCCAAAGTTGTATTTCTCAAATAGATCTTTCTGACGAGATATTGTGCATGTCAAACGAAGATCGTATGCCAAAGTTACGACCCCGGGAAGTTGATGTACCAATTTACCCAAACGGGGCCCACAGTTTGGCGTTTCATCTTCTAGGGTTAGGTTTTTGGATGTTTAGGGTCTTCCATTGTTTCTAAACAATAAATAGGCCTTCGAGCCTCAATGTAACACAGTTCAGAGGCATGTAGCCGCCACATCTCTTCTCAGAGGTAAGCAACCATCGCCCTAGTTAGCTTATTTCCATCTTTGTTTGTGAGCATATTTCAGTATTTTAAAGTAATGAAATTAAGTATTATTTCCACTGCGTCTTTGTATTTATGGTTATTTTTGTAATTTGTTGCGTTCCTGTCTCAATCCAAATCAGTGGTATCAGAGTGGTCTTCTTTTTCTTTGTTTTTCTTTGCATGTCCCCAACGAGGTTGGGATATAAGGAGTTAGGGCTTGAACTGGTCAAACCTTTGCAAGACCAACCTCGCAAATCTCGACGGCCTTCCATGGAGGATGAAAAGAAAGATGAGGGGACAGGATATCCTATCAAAATATTGCTCGAAGAAGCCCTCGAGCAGCAAAGGAACACGATGATGGACAACTTTGCCTAGATCCTCTAGCGGCTACCCAGAGGCAACGCATTGGCTTCCAACAGCTATGCTGGAAACACCACACCCTTTAAGGTACAAGTTAATTTTGAAATCCCCATATTCGAGGGTCATATAGATGCAGATGTCGTAGATAAATGGTTAAATCTGCTAGAAGGGTATTTTTCTGTTCATGATTTTTCCGGTCGAGAAAAGATTATTTTCGCTCTTCTCAAAGCAGCCCCCCACGTCAAGGACTTATGGGAAACCTACTGTGAGCAGAAGGATGAAAGTACGTGCTCACTATTTTCAGCCGCACCCACTTGGAATTCATTCTAGGATGCCATTAAGGATCAGTACTACCTTGTCAAAAGCTATGAGGAAAAATACATAAAGTGGACCACATTGCGGCAGGGAAGGGACCAAGATGTGCCAGAGTTCACAAAATTTTTTCATACCCTTCGTACATAGTTGGGTATCAAGGATTCTAATCTACATTTGGTACTCAAAGACTGTGGCTGCCTACAAAAGTACATCTAGGAAGAGATGGAGTTCTTGAACTTCTCCTCGCTTGGCATGATGTACCGATAGACTGTCAAAATTGAGCAGAAGTTTAAACATAAGAAGCGAGACTTTGGATCTGTGAATTTGAAGCAAGGAAAAGGCTTCCCAAAATCGCAAAACCAAGGACAAAGCCAAGACGGGGAAACTCAAGACAACCCGTTGAAGCTACAAGAAAAGATAAACACCACAAAGCCAAAGAAGGACACAAGAAAGTGGTGTGAGTTCCATAAGAGCCCTACTCACAACACAAGTGAGTGTCGGACCAAGCAGTCATTGGTGGTTGAGTTGAAGGCTTCAGAATCAGATGCATGTTCCAACCCTGAGTTAGAACCTGACAAGGGGAATGAAAAAGGGATGCAGATCATTGATGCGAAGCCCAGTGCCACTGTTGCCACTGCCAAGTTCCAGAAGAATGGGCCCGAAGATCCAGAAGAGGGGTAGCGTATTTTGCACTCACAGATGTGGGTGAAGGCTTCACCACTGAAATTCATTGTCAAAAGTGGCAGCCAAAAGAACCTCATTTCAGTAGAGGTTGTGAAGCAGTTAGGCCTACCGACTACACCAGACCTGCAACTGTAAAGTATCGGGTGGCTTCACCAAGGACGAGATCTCCAAGTTCGCCAGCAGTTCCACCTTCCCTACAACATCAAACCCTTCACAGAGGAGGTATTGTGTGATGTTCCACCTCTAGATGTTTGTGATGTATTATTAGGCCAACCATACTTATGGAGGTGACATGCTGTGCATGAGTCAAGGCCTCGTGCTGTTATTATTACTTTGGGTAATTCATTATATAGGATGCGGGAGGTAGCCCCACCTACCGCCACCTCTTTGATCACTGCTAAGAAAGGGAGCAAGCTCATCTCCCAGACTAGGAAATTCATTTTCTGTTTGGTTCACTCTCAAAGTAAGGGGAAGATCATAGCCACATCTATGACCCCTGCGAAGGGTTCCTCCACACAGCAACAACAAAAAAGGGATACGATCATGACAAAACACAGGAACAACTTGATGAGCCTCATAAATGGGTAATTATATGGGCTCATTTTACCTCCTAACCTAGTAAAATCAACCATTCTCTTAGCTTATTATATGATTTTCTGATTATATTTATGTTTATAGGGTGATTTGAGTTAGTTATTATGCCATGTGGTATAACATGTATTTAATGCAGATTATTGATGGATTTCGAGGTCAAAGTCAAGGATCTAGTGGCCAAAATTCAACAATAACTCGAAGGAGAGAGAGGAGAGGACTTTTAGGAGGGAATCCCCCTCATTTATTTCTCCTCACTTTGAATTCCCCTTCATTTAGCTCAAAGTACAAGTAGCCAAATCATGCACTAGGAGGCAGCTGAGCAAGTGGAAGATGATTGAGAGTTATCTCAAGTTTTGGGAGACAAGCCTCCCTGATTTTAAGGAAGCTGTTGGTAGCTTCAGATGTATAATTAGAGAGGCCTAGGGCCTCACTAGGGTCGGATTTTTTTTTCTTGTGTAAACTCTGCTCAAATTTCGAGCTTATTATTTTGTGATAGTTTCATGTAATCTTGCTATTTTTTTGATAATGAAGATGGAATCCTTTTTGAGCTAGCACCGAGTTACCTTAGAGGGCTGAATCTCTTGGGTTAGGGCCCAATCCAAGCAGCCAATCTTCTCTTTACTTGTATTTGTATGCTTTACTTCAGTTGGTAGATTAGTTTTCTATTAGTTGTATTTTCCTTATGCTTAAGAATAGGTTTCTTTTGATGATTTAGTAGTTTGCTTCCATTTGTTCTTTCTGTAGTAGGTTTTGCAGTGATCAGAAAAGATTCAAAAGGCTAGCAATAGTGCCTTGGCCTCTCTTCCTCCCTCTGGGACTACGATTTGAGGCAAAGACTATATTGCTGCCCCAAAAACATAGATTTTCCTCATTCCTAGGACTTCTAGTGTTTGTAGCTCTTTAGTAGGTTGATAGTCCAGTTTTGCTTTGCTTTAGATCTCCTTTATCATGTTCACTTCTTGATTTGCAATAGTCCTATTTCATGCTTTCCATTCTTGCAGCACTTCTCAACATTTCCTTTCATACATCATAGTTTAGACACTTTTTATGCAAAACCCTATTTTCCTAGGATGCACTCATTTCATTTTTTGCTTGATTTTCTTGGTTGAATGTCAGTTTCTATGCATCAGATCTCTTCCAGCAGTAGGCTAGCTTACCAGTAATCACACCCTCCATCTGATCCATGTCTACAGGTCTTCCTCTCTCCTTGAGCAAACCCAATCATCTTTCTCTCTCCTTGTGGTCCATGGTAGACCTAATCACCCTAACACCTCATCCCAACCTTCATCCACATTTTCCACCCACTCTCACACCCTCAAAACAATGAAAATTGCTCCCGGCCTCCTCTTGTAGTTTTCCTGTTTTCCTCCTGTAGTTGCCCTATGTCCTCCTGTAGTTTTTCCTGTAGGCTTTCTTTTGAAGGCCGAGTGTGGGAAAAGCCTTCAGAAGGCCACCTAAGACATCCTAGGACCCATCCACACCATCCTACATCCTCCCAAGCTCCAAAACCACCCTCTAACACAACCTGTTTGCTGCTAGACTCGCACACAATAAATTAGATGCATGATTAAATTCACATAAAAATCCAAAAATATGTTTTTCCGCTTATTTACTTCCAGAAATAGCATGGTTAGATGTTGTTTACTTCCTTGAGTAGGTAATGGAATTTCTTTCATGGTTTTCATAGTGTTTTTGGCAGAAGTAGAATTGGCTTGTTAATTAGGCTTTACTAGGTTTTGCTTTACATTCTAGTCTTTCTCCTTTCTGCAGTGAAAATAGCATATGTAGAGTAATCTTTCTTTCCTTTCATCACACATAGAGCTTCTTCTGAAATCTATAGAAGTTTGCTTGAGCTCCTGGTGATCTTGCGTCGGCTGACCAAGTGACAACCTGCAATGAGGACTAGTACTTGTGCATACAACACCGACGCTTCCAAGTTTGTTAAGAACTACCAGGTTGATAAAAGTAAAGTTGGAAGCCCAGGAGTTGCAACATTCTTGCTACAATACTAGCGCTCACCACTTTTTGGCGCAATTTTCGGGGAAGCGTTAGAGTATTATGTGATTATTGCTTTCTTCTATTTCCTATTGCAACATTCTGCTAATAGTTTATTTCAACAAAAGTAGACTAGTCATTTCTTTTCTTTCAGTTCTGCATTTCCTTGCTTTCCTTTTCAATTCTACAAATTTTCATTCAACAAGTTCATTTCAGCTAGTTGCAATTTGTTTTGTTTAATCACAATTTCAGCTTCTGCAGGTACTATTAGAGTGGGGAAAAAGAAATAAAAACCAACCAAAAAGATTTCCTTTCATGCCTCATAGGAATAGAGTTAACTCAGGAAAATTTTTGCCCAACATCCCCACTGCTTCACTCAACCAAACTTCTCTCTTCTTCGGTGGCTGCAATCAAGAAGAACCCTTAGGTGAACAACCAGGCATATTTGAAGAACCTATAGGGGAAGAAGAAGAAGAAGCAAACATTCCTCTGGAGCCAATGGTTGAAAACAGAAATGCTAGGGGAAATGGAGAGAGAATAAAGGGTACCTTCCCCATTTGAGAGACTAATGGGAACACCAAAATGAAGAATATAAGCCCTTCATCCCTACCTCACTTCCATGGTATGACTACAGAAGATCCTAACACCTTCTTGTTTGAGTTTTCTGCAACCTGTTGAACTTATGACTATGCAGAAGACGAGAAAAAGTTGAAACTGTTCCCTTCTACTCTCAAGGACGCAACACTGCACTGGTTCACGGGATTACCTGGAAATAGCATCACAACTTGGGCTGAGATGTAGCAGGCCTTTAACAATAAGTATCAAAACTATTGTAGGTCAAAAAATACTAGAGAAGAAATCTTCCAAATGACCATGGGAAATGATGAGTCCCTGGAAGACTATGAAGAGAGGTTCTAGCTCAGTTACAAAAGGGTCAGGTGTACACTTGACCTTGAGTCTCTGAAGTTGGTCCTGCTCAAGGGAATTCGGGAAGACCTTTTAGACGCCCTCCATCTACTGGCTGGGGGAAACATCTACCAACTTTCCTATGAGGACATAAAGATTGTTTTTAGAAACCATTTTAGAGCAGTAGAAAGAAAGGTAGGGGGAGTCAACCCATAACCAATACCTCTTCCTCCAATTCATCCATTAAAGGTGAAATTGGAAACATGCTGGAAGACTTCAAGAGTGAGATGCTGCAGACTCTTGCCACGCAAATGGATACCTTACATATAAAAAGAAAACAAGAGGAAGAAGAGAGGGCTTTGGCCATCTTTTGTCTTAGATGCACCAGGAGGCATCCTAGGAATGAATGCCCATTGAAATCTATAGATGTTTGTTCAGTTTGTGAAGAAAATCATTCTATAGATAGGTGCCCTTCCTTTCCCGGACTTAAAGTTGTATACCAAGGGGCTGAAGGAGTCACTGAACATATCTATTACATCAAACAAAGGGTGAAACATGGACCTAGAACATACCAACAGGGGATTCCAGGGACATCTTAGGCATACTACAACTCCAACCAAGTCCTGTCCATACCTTCTTGGGCACCCCTACTCATCCTTCCTGGTCCATGCCTCATCCTTGGTCCTTCACATCTTAATATTATACCAAATCAACCAACCATTCATTTCAATCCTATGCTCAGCCGCAACCTCAGTGGAATGCATGTCATCAGGGGTGGAATCCCCAATACAACTCTCTTCCCGCTCTTCTACCTCCACAACCTTCCCAACCACAACCATTACCTTCTTCTCCACCAACGCAACCCCAAATGCATGCCCAGCCAAATCCGAACCCAAACAACAGACAGGCTCACCAAGTGTATAGTGGGGAACCATCATGCACAACTTATGCTGTGGAGATTCAAGAAATTAACTTGTGATCCAGGAAAGTTCTGCCAGATAGCCAACCTCCACCCAGGGAGGTTGAGGAAGATAAAAAGGAAAGAGAACCTAAAGCAAATCCACCCTTTCCTGGGAGACTATCCATGACAATCCAGCCTACCCCAGAAGAGACTGAACTCTTGGGAGAATTGAAACATTTATGTGTGAAGATACCACTTCTCCAAGCCATAAAAGATGTGCCTATCTATAATGGGTTGATCAAAGAGAAGTTCTTTAGGCATCCAGGAAGGCGCAAGAGAGATGCCCCAACCATCAATGTCATAGAACAACTGTCCGACCTGATGTTGGGGCAGATAATCTGTCCAAAATATCTGGACCCTGGAAGCCCAGTAGTTGATGTCCACATCAATGGCACAATGGTCCCACATACCTTGATTGATCTGAGAGCTACCATTAATGTGATGACAAAGGACACAATGCTCAAACTTAACCTCTAAGGCTCCTTGAGGAAGACCACAACAGTGCTGCAGCAAGTAGACCGCTCCATAGTGACCCCTGAGGGGATTGTGGAAGATGTGATGGTCTCCATTGATTCTTGGGAGTACCTTGCTGATTTTTTAGTTCTCCAACCAAAGGCAAAGTTCACTGGGTATCCTCTCATTCTGGGAAGACCCTGGTTGGCCACAACTGATGCCTACATTAGCTGCCAAGCTGGGAACATGACCATAAAGAATGGGCACATGTCCAAGCAGTTAACCTTATATCTTCCTGCCCAACCCTTGCTAGAACATGATCTACCTCTCTGGTTGGAGGAGAAGGATGAGGATGAAGTTTATTCAGCACCACTTTGTGCATTAGAAATCGCCATGGGGGGAAACTGCAAGATGAGGATCATATGATTGAAAATTTGATTCAGAATACACCTCCCAGTGTGTCACCATTAGAAGACATAGTAAGAGAAACCCAAAAAAAACCCTCAACTGATCTTTGTGTGGCCGACCCTACTTATCTCCATCTCAAAAATATAAAGTTCGGCCCAGAAAGAACATTGAAAATCAATCCATCCCTATCTACTTCATAGGAGAAGGAGCTATGCATCCTACTGAGAAAACATCTAGATGCTTTCGCCTAGAGTTATAAGGAGATGAAGGGAGTGCACCCTTTAGTATGTACTCATCATATATACGTCAAGGAAGATTGCAAACCAGTTAGGCAGCCTCAAAGGAGGATGACTCCAACACTTAGAGATATTGTGAAGGAAGAATTGTAGAAATTGCTTGATGCAGGATTCATCTATCCCATCTCTGACAGTGAATGGGTCTCTCCTTTGGTGCTAGTGCCAAAGAAAAATGGTAAGTGGAGAATCTGTGTCAACTATCAGGAATTGAACAAAGCCACTAAAAAGGACCATTTTCCTTTACCTTTCATAGATCAAGTGTTAGGCGGTCTCGCAAGGAAAAACTTTTTGTCTTTCCTAGATGGGTTTAGCGGGTACAATCAGATTCAAATCAGCCTGGAAGACCAAGATAAAACCACTTTCACTTGTCCTTGGGGTACCTTTGCATACTAGGTCCTTCCTTTTGGTTTGTGCAATGCTCTAGCCACTTTCCAAAGAGTGGTATTGAGTATATTTTTTGAACTGGTTCATGATGCAGTAGAAATACACATGGATGATTTTACTCCTTATGGCTCTGACTTTTAGGAAGCTTTATCTAACCTAGGAAGAGTTCTAGATAAGTGTATTGAGATGAACCTGTCCCTCAGTCTGGAAAAATGTGAATTTTTGATGACTGAAGGGACCGTGCTAGGTCATGCAATATCTCAATAAGGACTGCAGGTGGACCCCAACAAAATTGCCATCATCCAAAGGGTCCCACCTCCTCAAAAGGTGAGAGATGCCAGAAGTTTCCTGGGCTTAGCTAGATATTACAGGAGATTCATTAAAGAGTTCAGCAAGATAGCCTCTCCTTTGTTTGGCCTCCTAGGTAAAGATGTTGAGTTCATATGGTTGGAAAACTGTCAAGAAGCCCTAGATACCTTGAATATCAAGCTAGTGACTGCCCCAATTCTCAGAGGCCCAAACTGGGCCCTACCGTTTCACATTCACACAGATGCCTTGAACAAAGTGATAGGAGCAACCTTAAGACAAATTGATGGAAATTTACCTTATGCCATATACTTTATAAGCAAAAAATTGTCAAAGGCAGAGCTAAACTATATAGTGACCGAGAAGGAACTCCTAGCTGTCGTGCATTCCTTAAACAAATTCAAACATTATATCACAGGCTATCAAACCTTTGTGGACATTGATCATGCTGTAATTAGATATTTAATGAACAAACCAGATGTAAATTCTGGCATTATTAGATGGTTTCTTTTACTGCAGCAGTTTGATCTGACCATTATTGATAAGCCTGGTAAAGAAAATGTTGTTGTTGACTTTTTGTCTAGAGTAAATTTTCCTGCAGGTGAAGAAGGAATGGTGGGTGACCAAATGCCAGATGAACACCTATTTTCTATATCAGTACTCTCTCCATGGTTTGCTGATATAGCAAACTACTTGGTTTCAGCACAGTTCCCACCACACCTATCCTCAAAGGAGAAGAGCAAGATAGTAAGAAAAAGTGCCCCTTTCACCTAGATTGGATGAAATCTCTTCAAAATTGGCCCAGATTAGATCTTGAGAAGATGTGTTAGGGAGGAGGAAGTCTTTGACATCCTCCTGACCTGTCATGACAGGCCTTGCATAGGTCATTTCGCAGCAAAAAGAACCGCCTTAAAGACATTGCTTGTAGGCTACTACTAGCCCACTCTTCATCAGGATGTGAGGAGATACACGAGCCAGTGTGATCAGTGTCAAAGGATGGGGAAACCCACTCCAAAGGATGAAATTCCCATGCAACCTCAAGTGACCTTTGAGCCATTTAAGAAGTGGGGCATGGAATTTGTGGGGCCTATCGACCCCCCTTCAAAGCAGAAGCAATACATCATTGTGTGCACCGATTAACTAACAAAGTGGGCGGAGACAAAAGAATTCAAAGCAGCGAAAAAGGAAAAAGTCGTTGAGTTTTTGAGGGAAAACATATTCTACAAGTTTGTGTATTCGAGAGAGTTGGTCACAAACCAAGGCAGTCAGTTCACTTCCAGCCTGATTGAAGACCTGCTCACACATCATAAGATCAAGCACATGACTTCCACCTCTTACCATCCACAAGCCAATGGAAGTCACTAACAGAGCATTGGAAGGGATCCTAACTAAGGTAGTGAGCAACAACATAAAAGACTAGGTGAACAAATTAGTTGAGGCCACTTGGGCCTACAACACAACATGGAAGACCACCACCGGCTTCACACCCTATGAACTGGTCTATGGGAAGAACGCTTTGCTGTCAATAGAGTTTGAATTCAGTACCCTAAGGATGGTAGCTTAGCTAGACCTAGATCTCAGCCATGCACAAAAGGAGAGGTTACTTTAGATCAATGGATTGGATGAATACAGATTGCAAGCCCTTCTCCATATAGAGGTAGTTCAACTTCAGAGAAAGATATGGCATGAAAAAATATCAGGGAGAAGTAATTCCAAGAGGGAGATTGGGCACTACTCTATGATTTAATATACAAGGATTTCAAAGGAAAGCCGAGGACAAGATGGCTGGGACCCTACACTATGGAGAAATGCAATGGCAATGGTTCAGTTCTAATTAGAACCATTGATGATGAAGCCATCCCCATGCTTGTCAATGTACATCGGTTGAAAGTCTACAAGAAACGCATCTCCAAGTGAGAGTTTATTGAAGATTTGAATAAAATAATGATGGTAGTGGAGCATGTTCTAGCTCCCACTTCACCCACTCATTGAAGGAAAAGAGAAAAATAAGGACTCAAGTGAAAACATCCATGAGGCGCTTGAGTCCCATCATTGGGTTGAAAACCTATCCTGAGGTGGCCCAATGATGTCAAAAAAAAAGAGAAAAAGAGAAAAAAAGGGAAAGAATAAGATCCCTAAGTGAAAACCTCCCTTGGGGCACCCAGGGCAGGAAATTAGGGTGAAAACCTCTCTGAGGCGCCCTAGTTGTTTTCAGAAAAAAAGAAAGAGAAGAAAAAAATGAATTTTTATTACATTGCAGGTTTGCAGGAGGACTACAGGGAGTAGAAGAAGGTGCCAAGGGGACCTTGACATTCACACAAACATCAATCTCATCTCCTCAACACCTTCCTCCATCATTTTTGGCATCTCATTCACCCCACTGTACCTTTTCTTTCAAAACTGCATTTTCTACAGGAGGCTCTGTGTTTTCTACAGGAGGCTCCTGTAGGAATTACAGAGAGCCAAAAGTGTCTACAGGAGGCGGTTTGAGGGACAAGAAAAGCTTCATGAGGAACTTATCATCCCTATTACCACCTTCAAGCCTCTTTGCCATCATTTCCAAGTCTGCATTACACTCCAAACATCATTATTTTCTTCCCCTGTCCAAGAAAAAACATAGAAAAATAGTTTTTCAGTTTTGAAAAAAAACAAAAAAATTAAAGGAGAAAAGGCACCATCAAATTCACCTGAAGCTTACCTACTATCCCTCCATCTTTATCTACACCTCTGGTATCATTCTTGAGCTCCAAACATAGGAAAAAGCTGAAGTTTCAAGGGGAGAAGCAGCTACAGGAGCTCCTGTAGGAATTCCTATAGCAGCTGATCCCATAGAAGTCCAACACCAATAGCAAGAGAGTGCACATATGTAGGTTGAAAAGGCACATGCAGCTTAGCTCCAACAAAAGAAGAACCTGGAAAAACACACAACAAGACATCAGCAAGCAGAGACAACGTGCATAAAGGAAAATGAAGGCATGCAGCAGAGAGCCACAACACCTCACATCAAATACACTCGGATCACAGGTAAGTAACTAAGTCACTCCTCTATTTGCATTTGTGTAATTAGGAGTCATACAAAGTCAATGAGATGGTTGAGATCGAATGATGGAAAGGTGGCCAGTTAACTTGTCCACCTTTATTTAATTGACTCCACTTATCCGTGATGTCACCCACAAGTGCGCACAGTCAACTCAAGCACAAGATGCCAAGGACAGGTAGTGGGAGGAAGAGTTAACTCCGATGCAATAATGAGGGATGATTACGAGGAGGGGCCATGATGACCAAGCAGGTGGGGTCCAACTGTTCTAATTCAGGCAACGCACACCTTGCCAGCTCATCACTCATAACCGAAAATATCCATAAAAGTTAATGAGCACTCCTCCCCGTGCATTCTCACCACCTTTTCTTCATTTACTCCTCGTAACTCAGCCACACAACAATATTATTGTGCCCCCATAGCCTCATAACCACCATCCTCCATTGATTTCCTCCATATTATTGCTCTCAGCATTTTCTACAGGGGCACCTACAGGAAATCTACAGGATCACCTATAGGAAATCTACAGGGGGGACAACGAGCTTCTACAGGAGGGGCAGTGAGTCATTTTGAAGGGAGAAACCACGATTTTTGGCACAAATTTCATCTCAAGAGGTAGGGTTCATGAATTCCCCCTATTAAATATCAATATATTAAGGAAGTGGTCTCAATTTGAGGATGAAATAAGTCTTTAGGAGGGTATAAAATACATCAAAAATTCCCGTTTGTTTTAAAAAAAACACAGTCTCCTCTGTTTCTATGTTTTTCTCAAAATTCTTTGTCTCCACCTCCATATTTGGTTTTTTAAAAGAAGTACAGGCAATATGATAGGGGGTTTATGAGAAAAGAGCCCACTAACTCCAGTAGGCTCCATGCACATCCTCAAGTGGTGGACATATTTACAAGGGAAAACTTGATGAATTTTCTTGGAGAAGTTTAGAGGGTTTGATGATGAAATTTCCCAAGAATTTTCTCTCTCTTTGGTCCCTCACACAAGAACTCATGCTACTGTAACCATTAGAGGCCTCTCCATTGAAATAACCCCTGAATTCATAAGTAGGGTCACTACCCTTCCTCTTGGTTTGCCTTGGAGTAAAGATGAGGAACCAATTGGACAGGCTGCCAAGAAGAAAATTTTCCAAGATAATGAAACCCCTGTTGAAGACAAAAATGGAATTAGGAGGGATAGTATACCATATCCCTGGGATGAAGTTAGCTACCAAGTGATCAAATACATTTCTTGTGAGGGGAGGCACAACATTGTCTATGGATATCATTTCATGATCCTCCATGAATTGAGATATGGCATGGATACCCTAGCACCTCAAAAGCTCAGCATCCCTTACTTCCTCCTTCAGTCCCTCATTGACTCTAGCACCAAGGTACAAGGAGGAAATTCAGAGCAGTTAGCTCACCATGGCTTAATCAAAATCCTAGTAGAGGAATCCCTCCATAACTTTACATTCCCTATAACATTGGAAGTTTTTCGAAATATGACAGTTGAGGATGACATAACGACATTAACCTATGATGTCAGTCCTACTGCCAGTGAGGAGGAAGAACATCAAGGAGGAGAAGATGAAGTCACTCGTGACATAGCAAAGAAAGAAAGGAAGGAGGAAAGAAAAGAAACAGAGTAGGGAAAATTTGAAGAGACAGAAAAAGAGACAGAAGAGGGAGAAAATGAGGCAGAGAGGGAGCAAAGAGAAGAGTTCCCTAAAACTTGGGAAAGAGAAGCAGCAGCTGCCCTCACTGCCCTCAGTACACTAGTCAAGCCAAAGCATAAGAGGAAAACAAAAACCTCCATGTATTTCAGGGCAAGGAAGAGTACAGGAATTAAAATAGGCAAACCTCAGCCCTCCTCAAAGATTCCCATTACGATTGAAGATTCACCATCTACCAAGGTGAAATAATCTCCTTCCAAGACACCTATGACCTATGAAAGGGGGACTCCAAGATCTTCAACATGGAAGGGAAAGGCAATTCTACAGGACCCCAAACCAGACCTACAGGAAGCTAAAACAATCCTACAAGAGACACTGTCCCAACTACAGGAGACCCAAAAGCTTGAGAAAAAGATAGGAGGATAGCTAGAGATGAAAGAGGAAGAACAAGAGCTACAAGAACCTGACCCCCAGCCTAGTCTTGCCTCCTATTAAAATATACTTGAGGGATGCAAGATAATCCCACATAAATTTGCAATTCCACTATTTTTCGAATTGGAGAAAGAGAGAGTGAGAACACATATGTGGATGTAGATAGACAAGTCCAAAGTAGTTGAGGATATTTTCCATATGGAAAACAAACTCAGGGAAATGGACAGGGAATTGAGTGCTCTCAGAGATAGAGAAGCCATCACAAGAAGCCACCTTGAGAATGAGAATGAAATAATAAGGAGGCTGCTACAAGAGAAAGAGACTCATTTGGCATACATGGCCAACTTATCCATGGAAGCATTACAATGTAGAACACCAGCCAAATCTTATGGCTTGTATTTGAAGGATCAATGGCTCCAATTCCAAATAAAAACTTTGGCACAAAGAGGCATCATGCTTTTCCAAGACTATAGGCAGTTCATGGATTTGTGTGACCAAAGCACCTCAGAGGATAAAGAAAAGATGGTAGAGTTCTACCTACACAACATGGCCCTCGTAGACATGAATGTGTGGGACCCTAATGCCAAGCTAGGGGATCTGCAATTAATGGCCATGGCCTCATGGATGAACCATGAAGAATTGAGGGCAGCAGAAATGAAAAGACTGTTGATAAAAGAGTAGAATGAACCATTAATGATAAGAGTTGAGCCTTTAGATCCTATGGCACTCATCAACACACACAACCTGCTTGCCAATGACCCTTAGATTGCCCCTAAATATCTAGCCAATCATGCACAAGCCATTGCACACTTTGAAGATATGCAAAGGCTACTTGGGGATGATTGTGCGCATGCATGCATGAGAAGCTGGAACACCCTACCCCATAGCTTACAGGTCAGAGAATACCATTCCCCAATGAGGCTGAGGGAGGCATTGAAAAGAGTGCCAATGTACAAGCACTCCATGCAAAGGCTGAAGGTCAACTGGATTGACCTCAAATTGAGTCCTCTACGCCTATTACGCATGCTGGAAGGCAGAAGAGAAGAAGAAAAAAAGGAGCAGCGGAAGGACATAGACAAAAGAACATGATTTTATGGAGAACATGAGAAGACCACATTAGAAGCCTGGAATGCTAGGGAGGCCACTAGGGCCATAAAAGATGAAGATATTGACTAGGTTTCTCAGGGGATGAGCAACAATTTCAGTAGGGCGGTGATGATGAGCCTCATAAATGGGTAATTATATGGGCTTATTTTACCTCCTAACCTAGTCAAATCAACCATTCTCTTAGCTTATTGTATGATTTTATGATTATATTTATGCTTATAGGGTGAGTTGAGTTAGTTATTATGCCATGTGGTCTAACATGTATTTAATGCAGATTATTGATGGATTTTGAGGTCAAAGTCAAGGATCCAGTGGCAAAACTGCAAAAATAACTTGAAGAAGACAAAGGAGAGGACTTATAGGAGGGAATCCTCCTCATTTATTGCTCCTCACTTCGAATTCCCCTTCATTCAGCTTGGAGTACAAGCAACCAAATCATGCACTAGAAGGCATCTGAGTAAGTGGAAGATGATTGAGAGTTATCTCGAGTTTTGGGAGCCAAGCTTCCCTAGTTTTAAGGAAGCTATTGGTAGCTTCCAATGTATAAGTAGAGAGGCCTAGGGCCTCACTAGGGTCAGATTTGTTTTGCTTGTGTAAACTCTGCTCAAATTTTGAGCTTATTATTTTGTGATAGTTTCATGTAATCTTGCTATTGTTTTGATAATGAAGATGGAATCCTTTTTGAGATAGAACTAAGTTACCTCAAAGGGCTGAAGCTCTTGGGTTAGGGCCCAATACAAGCAACCAAGCTTCTCTTTACTTGTATTTGTATGTTTTCTTCAGTTGGTAGATTAGTTTGCTGTTAGATGTATTTTCCTTATGGTTAAGAATAGGTTGTTTTTTATGATTTAGTAGTTTGCTTCCATTTGTGCTTTCTGTATCAGGTTAAGCAGTAATTAGAAAAGATTCAAAAGGCTAGAAATAGTTCCTTTGCCTCTCTCCCTCCCTCTAGGACCACGATTTGAGGCAAAGACTCTCTTGCTGCCCCAAAACACAAATTTTCCTCATTCCTAGGACTTCTAGTGTTTGCAGCTCTTTAGTAGGTTGATAGTCCAGTTTTGCTTTGCTTTAGATCTCCTTTATCATGTTCACTTCATGATTTGAAATAGTCCTCTTTCATGCTTATCTTTCTTGCAACATTTCTCAGCATTTCCTTTCATACATCATAGTTTAGATCATTTTTATGAAAAACTTTGTTTTCCTAGGATGCACTCATTTCATATGTTGCTTGATTTTCTTGGTTGACTATCAGTTTCTATGCAGCAAAATCTCCAGTAGTAGGCCAGCTTACTAACAACCACACCCTCCATCTGATCCATTCCCTACAGGTCTCCCAAACCTCACCTCAATTCTGCCCTAGTTTCCTTTATTTTCCATAGAACGTCTTCCTCTCTCCTTGAGCAAACCCAATCATATTTCTCTCTCCTAATGGTTCATGGTAGGCCTTAGGTACCCTAACACCTCATAACAACCTTCATCCACCTTTTCCACCCACTCTCACACCCTAAAAACAGTGAAAATTACTCTCGACCTCCCCCTATAGTTTTCACGTTTTCCTCTTGTAGTTCCCCTGTGTCCTCCCACAGTTTTTCTTGTAGGCTTTCTTTTGAAGGCCGAGTGTGGGAAAAGCCTTCAGAAGGCCACCTAAGACCTCCTATGACCCATCCACACCATCCTACATCCTCCAAGCTCCAAAACCGCCCTCTAACGCCACTTGTTCGCTACCACACTTACACACAATAAATTAGATGCATGATTAAATTCACATAAAAACACATAAAAATACAAAAATATGTTTTTGTGCTTATTTACTTACAGAAATAGCATGGTTAGATTTTTCTTACTTCCTTGAGTAGGTAATGGCATTTATTTCATGGTTTTCATAGTGTTTTTGGAAAATGTAGAATTGGCTTGTTAATTAGGCTTTACTAGGTTTTGCTTTACATTCTAGTCTTTCTCCTTTCTGCATTGAGAATAGCATCTGTAGAGTAATATTTCTTTCCTTTCATCACACATAGAGCTTCTTCTGAAATCTGTAGAAGTTGGCTTGAGCTCCTAGTGATCTTGCATCGGCTGACCAAGTGACAACCTGCACTGAGAACTAGTACTTGTGCATACAACACCGACGCTTCCAAGTTTGTTACGAACTAACGGGTTGATAAAAGTAAAGTTGGAAGCCGAGGAGTTGCAGAATTCTTGCTGTAATACTGGTGCTCACGAAAACTTATCCTCACCTACAGGGGTACCACACAAGTTTCAGGTGGGCGACAAAGTTTGGTTACATCTGCAGAAAAAAAGCCTTACAAGAGCCTATCAAAAGCTCAGACCACTCCGACATGGTCCTTACAACATTACCAAGGCTATGGGAAACAATGCTTTGGAGCACAACATTCCTCCATTCCTTCGCTTACACCGACTATTTAATTTGGAGCACCCTCTACCATGCTTCCCACCATTACTGGACACGTCAGAGATTGCAGAACAACTCACTAAGGACCAAGTTCAGCAGATGGAGGAACTTAACGCAATGGGGAACATTGATTCCTAAGGGGGGAGGAATGATACAGGTGGATGTTGGTGGCCGCCCACCTATCCCACTTGGACCCCCACAATTGTCTCTTTCAGCTTTTCAGTTTCCTTACTTATAGCACAATTTACTATTTTTAGCAGTTTTTCGGGTCCTGAACTTCCAGAGCTATTTTGAGGCCCTAAACGACATTTTTTGGGAAATCTGGGAGTAACATGGGTTAGTAGACCAATATTTCCCTTCCCAAAGTTGTAGTTCTCGGATAGATCTTTCTAACGAGATATTGTGCGTGTCAAATGGAGATCGTATGCCAAAGTTACGACCCCGGGAAGTTGATGCACCAATTTACCCAAATGGGGCCCACAGTTTGGCGTTTCATATTATAGGGTTAGGTTTTGGATGTTTAGGATTTTCCATTGTTTCTGAACAATAAATAGGTCTTGGAGCCTCATTGTAACACAATTCATAGGCATATAACAACCACATCTCTTTTTAGAAATAAGTTACCATCGCCCTAGCTAGTTTATTTCCGTCTTTGTTCGTAAGCATATTTCAGTGTTTTACAGTAATGAAATGAAGTATTATTTCCTCTGCATCTATGCATTTATGGTTATTTCTGTAATTTGTTGTGTTCCTGTCTAAATCCGGATCAAATGGAGTGGGCAAGGATCATAGTGACAACCCCCGCCCCGTGCCATTGTCATGATGCCTATACAATCTATGCGACAACAAGGCCTACCTTTTTCTATGCCTCATACTCTCCTTTATCCTACTGAAACCTTTGGCTTCCACACAAGTCATTAACAACACCTGTTAAGCTTGAAATCTTCCCTAACTAAGTCTTCTTGATTTATGTCCTACCTCAGACTCTTGGTATAGACTCACGACTTCACTTTCGTGGCTCAGAGCCTTCCTAATTGCACCAATGAGCTGCTACAACAACTGTTTAACCAAACTCGACCTCCTTTAATTACCTGCGACCAGTCTCACATAGACCCTAACTAACCCTTAATCAAAGCTCGACCTCCATTAGGTGTCTCCTTAGTATGTTCTAACAACTTCCTCCAATCACCCTTAACCTCGACCCGTTTCAATTTCTAGATAGACCCTTAACCCTACTCCTTTAAGCCTAAGGATTTTAACCTTCCTATCCAGATCTTATATGACCAACACTATTTAACCTCAACCCTATCTGTTTTGTCCTCGACCCTTTAAATTTACCCTGTAGCCAACCCTATAAGCTTGTAGCCCTGCAACCCTCAACCTTCTTCATTTAGACCTAAACCTTTTATCTATAGCCCTAATTGTGGCCTAACTTTAATGACCAAAACAAAAAAATTGACTTTTTTCTTCCATATAAACTCAACCCTCCTTGCTCACTATGGTCTCACTCTAACGCTTAACCAAGGCTAGGACCTTTAGCCTTCTTTCTCCACGATCTCAAAGTCCTTCTCGAACTTGTTATTAGATCTCTCCATTGACCTTTGATTGATATCATAATTTGTTTTTTTATATGTTCTTAAAATAAATATAATGAATAACAAAGTCACTTAATACTTGGTTTTTAATTATAATATTTTTTAAAAAGAATTTATTAATATTCATTTTTTATTAATATTTTTTTAAGAAGTAATTTGGGTCCGTGTTAATGATTACATTGTTGATAGAAAAGCATTTAATACAAAAGGAAAAAGATATCCTGTGGAATAAACAAAATATTCTTTGATTTATTATAGATTGTGGTTTGATTTTGTTGTGAATAATATTTAACACCAATGTTTTGATTAGTTTCAAATGTTCAAATGCTATAAAATTATAAAAAATATTATGTTTAAGATTTAATTAAAACCAAGTAGCTAAAAATTCCTAATCTTGAAAAATAAGATTTTCATAAAATATGTAATGCATTAGTGATAAAATATTTAAAAAAGACTATAAATAAAAGACTAAACAATTTGAATTTATATATAAAAGCAAATTATTTTAAGAAAATTTTATTTTAATTTAAAACAAAGACTTGATAAACAAGTATACTAAAATTTAAAACTGCATGAAAAAATATTATAATTAAAAAAACTTTCATAAAACATGAATTTAAAAAATCTCATAACTAATGACAAAATGTTTATTTCGAAAACTAAAAGTTTAAAAAGCATTTCTACATAATTCAAATCCATCTCAAACAAATTTTCATTTTACTAGATAGTCCAAATCCAATGGAGATAAAACACCAACAAATGCATGATAAAGAACACAATGAAAGAAATGCATATATGTTTGAAATCCAATATTCACTAGTCATCCATTATTCACTTGTCCTAGTTTTGAAATGATTTTACAATTGAGCTAGAGAAAAGGTAAAAAGTCTTAATATTACTTAAAGATGTAATTGGGGGCTCTTAGCAAATTGTGTCAAGAGAACATTGTAATGACTAAATAAATATTATCAAGTGAAAATATTAGTTTGATTTTAAGATTTTAGTGTATTCTTTAAAAAAATAATAATGTGCAAATATTAGTTTGATTTTAAGATTGCGGTCATTCTTCTTGAAATGGTTAAGAACATTGCTAAGTTTCATGAAAGAGTGATGAAATATTGAACAAGAAACTGTATTTGATGGCCAAAGTTGCTCCTCATAGGTAATTTTACAATCAAATTCCATTTATATTCCTCACAATTCAAGAAAAACAATTTTACCTTATCCAAAAAGACCAAACTATTTTCATATAACTAGAATTTGTTTCCATGTAGTTGAATTTTTCTCTTCAATTTTTTTTAAGAGAAAATATTTAGAGAATCAAAGTTTTTATTTTAAGAGAAGATATTTAGAGAATCAATTTTTTAATAGAATTTTTTCAATTGAAACGAGATGGATTGTATAATATTTTATACTTGCGGAGTTAGGACGGTTGTTTGTTTTGTTCTCTTTTCTTTGCATGGTTTACAATTTTCTATGTTTTTTTCTATATTTTCTAATTTTCTAATTTCATTATTTTTCTATTTTATGAAATAGTATGTAATATGTTGTGTTTTTCTAGTTGCTGAAATTTTGAGGTTGATATTTATAAAAGTGTTGAAACCCCGAAAATCGGGTCAGCAACAAGGGGGATACCCACCCGGTCCGGACCTTGGTTGGCAGCTCCTTTTCCGTTTGGTATAGCGGGTCCAACTGGGGATATGGGACCAGTTTCCCAATTTATGAGTTTGTGTGTGTGTAGAATATGATATTTCTGATCTAGCAGTTCCTAATTAAGATGCGCTAATTCTAATTCTAATCTAATGACATGCAATTGTATTCTAAGAAAACAGAAATATCTAAGTCTATACTAACCTGGGGTGTAATCTTTCTTATGTGCGATCTAAAATGATTTCAAATAACAATCAGTAATAAATATCATTCAACTGTTATAAGAAAAGAATTCAATATAGATGAACCACTTCACATAAAAAGTTAGGCAAAACAGTTGTGAAAAACATATCACACAGTAAGCCACTCATATATTAAGCACAAATAAATAGCTATCACTGTACAAAAGTACCAAATGATAACTCAGGTATTCACACATTAATATATTAACAACTGAACTTGAATATCACTTTAACACAAAAGATAGAAATAGCTAAGAGATAGAAGTACCATTTATAACTAGTTCTACTCATGAGCTTCAAACGATAACGATTTATCTCTTCTTAATCCAACATCTACTAAGAGTACAAAAGTGAAACATCAGTAGCAGATATCAAATGCAAAAATCAATAAATCTTGTTCCATTCATTCATCAAAACCTCCTCGGAGAGTGCAAAAGTGCATGTTCTGAGGACAAGTTTTTGATAAATTTCTGGACCCTTCTCTAAATGCATGAGAAGGGTTTAAATACTACTAACTACATCTAAAAATAACTTATTTACAAAAATATAGGATACGGTTTAAATGAACGTCCTTTCTCTAGGCAAAAATAAAGCAAAACTATTTTTAAAATTAAATCTAAAACTAACATCTAACTATTTATGTATCTGCTCCTTAACATCGCAAGCATTTAGCATTTGCTTGAGAAGAGTCGGTTGGCCGACTTCAGCTTTTAATTGCCCTGTGAAAATGGAATCAGCAAGAGCTCGTGCCATCTTTTCAGCAGAATTGATGACGCTCTTGAGAGTCATACACTGGCTGTGTGGTTTTACTAAATAAGCCCAGTAAGAATCCCAATTTAACTTAGTTAATCTTTTACTGGATTCTGCCTTTTCTTGTGCCTTTTGTTTCCAGTCTGCTTGCAGCTGTTGTACCTTTGGTAGATACCCTAGAGTTGTTTCCAAGATTAGATTTGCTTTATGCAAATTTTCATTTATGCAATCAATAAGGATGTTTGCTGCTGTAGATGCTTCCTCGGCTGCTTGCTCAGCTTCCCTGATCCGTGTATCCCATTTGTTAAAGAGCATTTCTTTATAATTGTCATATATTATTGGTGCGCCTACTCTTTTTCCCTCCTCTGTTTCTTGCCAAGCCAAATATTCAGTAACTCATCTATCAATTAAATCATAGTCATGTCGTAGATCTATGACTTGATTGGTGATTGTATCACTTATTTCACAATACGAGTTCCACCGTGTTATTCTTTGGCCAAATGCTTCCTGTTGCTGTAGTAGTTGGTCGTTCAAGGAAATGGATTCTGCGATGAATTCAGTAAGCTTGGGATCATCCTTGTGCATCTCCTGTATATCCTCTAATTGCTTTTCTTTCTGAGCTAAACTGTTTCGGTAGCTTACCTGCATCCGCTGGAATTCCTGCTGTAGTCTTTCAAGCTTTTTCTGTGCTTCGTTGTTGGCATTAGCTTGTTGCAACTGTTGCTGCAAAACTTGTATCAAATCTTCCTTTTCCTTCAACAGTTGCTGTACCTCAGCTGCTTTATCAACAGTTGTAGAGGCATAAGATCCTGCGATTTGAGATAATTTGGTAAGATTTTCAGTTGGATCAGTAGTAGGATCTTGCCATAAGACATCCAATTGCTCTGCATCATGAGAGATCGCGTTATCCAATTTCCTCTTCTTCCTTTGTTTTCTTGCTACTGCCTTATGTTGTGGACTATAAAATACATCAAGAGGAGGAATCTCCTCTATCTTGAGTATAAGTTCAGATGAGGGGGTGATAGGAATATGTTCCATATTCGAGATATTTTCGATTGTTCCTGTGACCATATCCTCTGTTGCCTGTACATTACTTATAGGTGTCTTTGTGCTTTGCCCTTCAAGATTGATTAGATCATTGAAGGTCTCCCATTCCTTGTCTAGTTCGGTTCTATCAGATGGTGGCTGACCGATGAGAGGGGAAGGACCTACCTGCGGAAAGGTTAACACCAGTTGCTGTGTAGGCTCTTTTGATTGGGCAGTATCCTTTACTGACCCTTCGCTTTTACCATAGTCGCTTTCGGATTTTTTAGAATGTGCTGATGTTTCTTTCCTAGACTTGGATTTAGATCTATCTGTACCAAAACTTTCGCTGAGGCTAATACTTGGAGTTGGTTCCCTTGCGGGTTCTAAGCATAGTTTTTCCAAAGGAACATTGGCTAACCTTCTTTCCCTGTATGTTTTGAACTACTGAAACTCTGCCGGAGGGAGCCGCATTTGAGCTGAGTGCAGAATTTCTTCAAGTGTGCTTTTCTGTTGGAATATATCGTCAAAACGATCCTCTTCTTTGGAAAAGACCTTTATTTTGATTGCGGCAGTGAAATTCTTCGCAATGTCATAAGGATCAAACGACCTTCTTTGAAATTTGAACAATTGTAGACACATTATGTTATTCACTTCCTTGAATGCATGGCCTACATCAAATAATGAAAAGGCTCCATAGGCTACAGGAAATTGTGGCCAAATAGCCTTCTTTTTGTCTTTCAAATCCTTAGTCAAACCCCCTTCTGAACAGGTTTGATAATCGATTTCTCGCACCATGAGTTTTTCGGGAACATATAGAGGTAAGACATGAGGGGAAATGTCACTTCCAAATACCCTGACATATGTAAACAATTCCTCTCCAAACCATCTCGCGACTCTGAGTGTATCTGCCTCTACTTCAGGAGAACATCTTGGAGCATCTTTGTTGTATCAAAATTTTGTACAGGGGCAACATAACTCCATGACAAATTTTGTAGAAAAATGGAGGGAATTTAGAATCCCACAATTCTTTATGGTAAACATGAATGGGTAAAGGGTCTTGAGTTGTCCATTTCCATCCCATTACGGGAAATTTTGGAACATAGAAAATTTCATCCATTACATATGCCGATAAGTAAAATGGAGGGTAAATTCTCTGGGAAACAGTTCTTTTAGACCGGTAATTTACAATGGCAGTAGCTAAGTTGTCTGACAGTATTCTAGACCAATCCATATTAGTAGAATTAATAGCGACATCTAACAAAGGTAGCCATTCAGATGAGAATTTAATTATATCTGGTCTCCTGTAAAGTCTACAGAGCATAGCAGCAACAAAGCAATATGGGGAAGTGAGAGAACTAGTACTATACATACCGTGTTTGTCCTTTTTCAGTGGCTCATCTCTCCTTGACCAATATTTAGTACATTCTTCCAGGTCTTCATTTTCTTTGACAAACTTCTCTCTGAACTGTTTGTTATAAGTTGTTTGTGGATCTGGAAAATGATACATAAGCTTCAAATCTTGTTGAGCGAATGAGCCGATAAGTCCTTGACCTTGAGTCTTAAACTGTCTGTTTTAATGTCTGCGTTGTCTAATACCCATTTAACCATGTCTATATAGGGGATGATTTTGGGCCGTGCTGCTATCCGGTGCAAGAATGAATAGGCTAAATCCGCGACTGATGCTTTGGAGGACCCCCGTGAACCAGCAGAAGCCGTAACCTCCATCACCTTGGGATTCTCTTCCTCAAGTAGATTATACATTCCTTCCTAAGTGGAAATACCTGCTTCTCTGTTACAAGCGGTGTCTGTGTACGAGGGCGCCATTTCTTTATCTTCAGACATCGGAGCCTTTCCTTTCTTCCCCATAGTATCTTGTATATCGCTTTATATATTTCTTTGTTCTTCGTTCCTGCAGTTTACCAGTGAGGTGAGAGTAATGATAAGGAACAGTGACATGAAAGCTTTAAATGCCGAAGACATGCCAAAGTATACCACCTTACATGAATTGGCTCTTTGATAAACACAAAACCATATTTTATTAACAACTGGCCACTAACTCCTCAATTAGCATTAAAGCGCATAACCAGGTCTCGGTTTATGAAAGAGGTTTCATTGGATAGTGAGCCGAAATATTTTGCGATGGAGGGATTTTGCAATTTGCTTTGCAATATCGCAAATCGCTGCATCACATTATCACAAGATCGCAATATCACAATATCGCTCTTTCATTCTTTCGTAAGATTGCTTTGTCGCTCTATCGCGATATCGTGATATCGCAATATCTCATGGTCGCAACATCGAATTTTCGTTGAATGTGCTCATTTCGTGTTAATGTATTTCTTGCGAGGTGTGATTTTGCGATATGTGTCATTGCATATCGACGTTTTCTACGGTTTTCCAGCGTAAGTGTGTTTTAAGGTATGCGATGCGATATTTGTTTTTTATTATGTAATCTCGCATCGTGATCTCGCAATCTTAGAGTTTGGCTAGTAAGGAGGCATCTTCTTCTTGCAATGCGATATTTCTTAATGAGTGATTTTACCTTTTCCTCATCATGAAACTTAGGCTTTTTAGATTTTTCAAAGGTATTTTCCTATGTTTATAATGGTATGTTTTATTAAAAGGAAATACAAGCACTAATTCATTTTTAAATTTTTTTGACTAAGGGTCCCCACTTATTTAGTATTAGTAATAACACTAAATAAGAAGGGGGGTTGTTGGTGGCCACAACAATTGGCGATTCACTTGGAAGAACCAGTTATCTCTGTTTTTCTTTTGAATTTTCTAAATTTCAAAAACAGAAAATTTCCCAGAAAGTTAAACTTTATTATAGAAAGATAAAGTACATTATGTTTTAACCTGTCAATAATATTTTGTTTCTTCTTTTTTCATCTTTGATTATTTGCTCCCTCAAGCTATTCCTTGTATCTACATCAGTCATTACTTGGTTTATAAAGATAAAACAAAGCCTTCTCTGTAAATCAGTTTTAAATATGCTCATTTGTCATAGGTAGAGCCTCTGCTACCAGTAGGCGTTCATAGCCTCGATAGGGTTACCTGTTACCCAGCAATGATCCTGTATCCTACTTAGAGAAACAAATAATCTTCCAAGATGAATCCATATTCACACTTATTTCTTTCATTTTTATTTTTTATCCTTAAAGAAAAATGTCTTGGTTTGATAGCCAATTTATGACACAGTCATTCACTTGATTTATAACTTTGCTGAACAAGCTGGCTCGTGATGAGACCCCTTGCCTTTTGATTGCAACAATCTTGAGTCATTTCCCTGTTGTGGTATGCAGTATTGGCAAAGTCAGCAAGTTATAATATCCGTGATTATGATAAGCCGGCTCATGATGAGACCTCTCACTCTTTAAGATAAAGTGTATCCTTGGATTGTTTCTCTGAAAGCTATAATTTCCTAAATAGGGAGGAATTCATTGTTTCCTTAAGATAGCTCTGGACGACAATAATAGAGTTTTTTGGAAAGAGATTTTCTATAGAGAATATTTGTTTTGTTATTGATACCTTTCATTACACTGATATAAAAAAATTTCTCACTAAAGGTCGTTTTCATCAAATTTTATGAAGTTGAAACTAGTATCATTTCTAGGCTAGAGTCTTTAACTGTATCTTTCAATAATAAAAATCAATTTTATGAAAGATTTGCTATTTATACAATCGAAAAATCAAAATCTGAAAGAGAAATGATATCTTTTTCATAAATACCTAATGTAACCATTCTCAACTGGTTTTATTATGGAAGAAATATTTAAGGAAGAATTAGGAATTTTCTGATGAGAGGTAAATATTTCCTTGCACATGTATATGGTATGAAAAGGGCTAATTGCTGCCTTTATTTTTAATCTATAGAACTATTAAAAATAAATTATCTACATAAACAAACTAACTAAATTAATTCTACTCCTATTCTAACCATATACATGAAAATGACTAGGTATAGTCATATTTCCAGTATAACCATTTTCTCATTTTTATTCCTGCATATATATACAGTTCGAATGGTAGTAATAAAAATAAAAATCTTATTGAACTAAGAACATTAAATCTAACATCAAAATGTACAACTATTGTTAGAAGTTTATTCAAAATCTCCTTTTTATGAAATTTTCTTTCCAATTGAATACCAATTGGATCATAGAAATTTGGATGAATTTCTACTAAGGATTGAGAAATGTTCAAATGAAGAGATGGAAGGCCAGATTGAGGATATGAATTTTTAGATTCAAAGGCCTGGAGGATATTGTTAGTGTTATGTGTAAATGTTAAGCTACTGGTAGTTTTCCATGAAGAGAATGAATCAATGAAGAATGGATGGAAATCTTCCGAATGAAATGGAAAATTAGTAGTTAAATTGGATCGCTAGCAGATTTCAAAAAATACATTCTCTTGTTGATATTGTCTTAGAGAAGATAGAAGCTTTTGATAAAACATTGACATCGGTTGAAATTGAAATTGAAATAGATTTTTATGCTTTTGAAAAAAATCAATTTCCCAACAAGGCAATATATCAATTGAATGTTTGACAGTAAGGTGCTCAATATGCCAGTGTAATGTATCAAAAATCTAAGAATTAAAATCTGAAAATAAATCTGATTTTATACAAAATAAGTGAAAAAAAACTAAAATGAGATCACTATCTGTACAACTAGTGTTATAACACAATTGGGATCGTTTTGAAATAATTTCTCTTTCACAAGGATTGGCCAGAATTATGGAATTTGAAAAATTTCGAATTCCAACTTGTGAATTAGAAAGAGAATTATGATTATGAATAGGCGTGAAGGCTTGATCTTGATATGAATCATAAATTGGAATATTTTCTTGCATAGTGAAGTCATGAAGATGATTTGCTACTTTAGAATGAGGATTGGTTAGAATAATTTATAGATTAAAATATCTCTCATTCTCAGATGTTATTTGAAGTTTATGATGATTTTCTCGAGACAAATCGACATCCTCAATGTCAGAGTAAATATCATAAATGACTTCACAAGATTCTCTCGATTTCCCTTCAATCTCACCCAGTGTATCAAAACAAGGAGGGACAAGATTTTCATGTTCGTTAATGGAAAAAGAATGATCAGTCTTTGCTTCTCTATCTTGATCAAAAATTAATGGTGGTTGATTTAGATCAGCCTCTGTATTTTCTGAAATATCATTAATACCAAGAGGGGAAGAATTACCATCATTTAAAAATATCAAGATAAAGGGAAAAATGTGATTATGAAATAATGCATTTAAAAATGTCTCTGTTTGAAATTTCTTGTGCATTATGCTCATCATGGAAAGATTCAGAAATTTTTATAGCTATTTGCATTCTATTGTTTACCTTGATTGTTGCTTGCACTTGCTGATTCACAATCCGATTTTTTGAATTTACATCAAAGTTGCTTTCAGATTTCAAGGTGACTCTTTCTCCAAAATTGCTGCATGTCTTCTTGTATTTGATCAAAAGTATTTTCTAAGCTTTGCGAAACCTCTTCATCACAATTTATTAGCATATCTAAATTGGATTTCTCATTTGTGTTAGAAGGGAATTGAACAAAGATTGGACTAATTTCATATGGATCGGGAATAGGAGGCGGATAATAATTATGTTGAGACCAATCTAGTGATTCTTATTTTATGGGTTCATTTTCAACACTAAATTTTAACAATTCAAGTGAAATCGAATATTAAAATATCTAACATAATCATTTTCTTTTCGTAGATACTCAATCTCATCATATACCTGATCATAATCATAGCGGTCAAATTTACAAACGAAAATTGTGAAAAATTGATCCCAGCTGTGAATTGAGATAACCAGAAGAGTTCTACACCAGTTTCTAGCTTCTGCTACAAATGTGAGAGTACAAATTCTACATAAAATGCCTTCATCAATTCCTTGAAAATTAGAATTTGAAACATTATGGATAAATTGAAGGGCATGATTAAAAGCAGAAGAATTTCTCTTAACATTGAATTTTTCCTGAGACAAGAGTTTTACCACTCTGGGTGGAGTATTGGAAGATGCACGTACATGGATACAACTCCAAATTGGAAGTTTAAGAGGAGCCATCATAATTTAAATAACATGTTAAAATTGAAAAGACTCCAACAGACAACTTGTTTCATCCCTCATTCTAGTGCCAAATATGTTGAAGCTCCGAAAATTGGGTCAACAACAAGGGGGATATCCGCCCGGTCCGGACCTTGGTTGGCAACTCCTTTTCCGTTTGGTATAGCGGGTCCGATTGGGGATATGGGATCAGTTTCCCAATTTATGAGTGTGTGTGTTTAGAATATGATATTTCTGATCTAACAGTTCCTAATTAAGATGCTCTAATTCTAATTCTAATCTAATGACATGCAATTGTATTATAAGAAAACAAAAATATCTAAGTCTATACTAACTTGGGGTGTAATCTTTCTTCTGTACGATCTAAAATGATTTCAAATAACAATCAATAATAAATATCATTCAACTGTTATAAGAAAAGAATTCGATATATATGAACCATTTCGCATAAAAAGTTAGGCGAAACAGCTGTGAAAAACATATCACACAGTAAGCTACTCATATGTTAAGCATAAATAAATAGCTATCACCGTACAAAAGTGCCAAATGATAACTCAGGTATTCACACATTAATATATTAACAACTGAACTTGAATATCACTTTAACACAAAAGATAGAAATAGCTAAGAGATAGAAGTACCATTTATAACTAGTTTTACTCATTGGCTTCAAGCGATAACGATTTATCTCTTCTTAATCCAACATCTACTAAGAGTATAGCAGTGCAACATGAGTAGCAGATATTAAATGCAAAAATCAATAAATCCTGTTCCATTCATTCATCGAAACCTCCTGAGAGGGTGCAAAAGCGCTTGTTCTGAGGATAAGTTTTTGATAAAGTTCTGGACCTTTCTCTAAATGCATGAGAAGGGTTTAAATACTACTAACTACATCTAAAAATAACTTATTTACAAAATATAGGATACGGTTTAAATGACCGTCCTTTCTCTAGGCAAAAATAAAGAAAAACTATTTTTAAAATTAAATCTAAAACTAACATCTAACTATTTTTGTATCTACTCCTTAACATCGCAAGCATTTATCATTTGCTTGAGAAGAGTCGGTTGGCCGACTTCAGCTTTTAATTTCCTTGTGAAAACGAAATCAGCAAGAGCTGGTGCCATATTTTCAGCAAAATTGATGATGCTCTTGAGAGTCATACACTGGCTGTGTGGTTTTACTAAATAAGCCTAGTAAGAATCCCAATTTAACTTAGTTAATCTTTTAATGGATTCTGCCTTTTCTTGTGCCTTCCGTTTCCAGTCTTCTTGCAGCTGTTGTACCTTTGGTAGATACCCTGGAGTTGTTTCTGAGATTAGATTTTCTTTATGCAGATTCTCATTTATGCAATCAATAAGGATGTTTGCTGCTGTAGATGCTTCCTCTGCTGCTTGCTCAGCTTCCCTGATCTATGTATCCCATTTGTTAAAGAGCATTTCTTTATGATTGCCATTTATTATTGGTGCGCCTATTCTTTTTCCCTCCTTTGTTTCTTGCCAAGCCAAATATTCAGTAACTCTTCTATCAATTAAATCATAGTCATGTCGTAGATCTATGACTTGATTGGTGATTGTATCACTTATTTCACAATATGAGTTCCATTGTGTTATTCTTTGGCTAAATGCTTCCTGTTGCTGTAGTAGTTGGTCGTTCAAGGAAATGGATTCTGCGATGAATTCAGTAAGCTTGGGATCATCCTTGTGCATCTCCTATATTTCCTCTAATTTATTTTCTTTCTGAGCCAAACTGTTTTAGTAGCTTACCTGCATCCGCTAGAATTCCTACTATAGTCTTTCAAGCTTTTTATGTGCTTTGTTGTTAGCATTGGCTTGTTACAGTTGTTGCTGCAAAACTTGTATCAGATCTTCCTTTTCCTTCAACAGTTGTTGTACCTCAGTGGCTTTATCAATAGTTGTAGAAGCATAAGCTCCTGCGATTTGAGATAATTTGGTAAGATTTTCAGTTGGATTAGTAGTAGGATCTTGCCATAAGACATCCAATTGCTTTGTGTCATGAGAGATCGCGTTATCCAATTTCCTCTTCTTCCTTTGTTTTCTTTCTACTGCCTTATGTTGTGGACTGTAAAATACATCAAGAGGAGGAATCTCCTCTATCTTTAGTATAATTTTAGATGAGGGGGTGATAGGAATATGTTCCATATCCAAGATATTGTCGATTGTTCCTGTGACCATATCCTCTGTTGCCTGTACATTACTTATAGGCGTCTTTGTGCTTTTCCCTTCAAGATTGATTAGATCATTGAAGGTCTCCCATTCCTTGTCTAGTTCGGTTTTATCGGATGGTGGCTGACCGATGAGAGGGGAAGGACCTACCTGCAGAGAGGTTAACACCATTTGCTGTGCAGGCTCTTTTTATTGGGAAGTATCCTTTACTGACCCTTCGCTTTTACCATGGTCACTTTCGGATTTTTTAGAATGTGCTGATGTTTCTTTCCTAGACTTGGATTTAGATCTATCTGTACCAGAACTTTCGCTGAGGCTAATACTTGGAGTTGGTTCCCTTGCAGGTTCTAAGCATAGTTTTGCCAAAGGAACACTGGCTAACCTTCTTTCCCTGTATGTTTTGAACTGCTGAAATTCTGCCGGAGGGAGTCACGTTTGAGTTGAGTGCAGAATTTCTTCAAGTGTGCTTTTCTGTTGGAATATATCGTCAAAACGATACTCTTCTTTGGAGAAGACCTTTATTTTGACTGCGGCAGTGAAATTCTTCGCAATGTCATAAGGATCGAACGACCTCCTTTGAAACTTGAACAATTGTAGACACATTATGTTATTCACTTCCTTGAATGCATGGCCTACATCAAATAATGAAAAGGCTCCACATGCTACAGGAAATTGTGGCCAAATAGCCTTCTTTTCTTCTTTCAAATCCTTAGTCAAACCCCCTTCTGAACAGGTTTGATAAGCGATTTCTCGCGCCATGAGTTTGTCGGGAACATATAGAGGTAAGACGTGAGGGGAAATGTCACTTCCGAATACCTTGACATATGTAAACAATTCCTCTCCAAACCATCTCACGAATGTGAGTGTATCTGCCTTTGCTTCAAGAAAACATCTTGGAGCATCTTTGTTATATAAAATTTTGTACAGGGGTAACATAACTCCATGACAAATTTTGTAGAAAAATGGAGGGAATTTAGAAACCCACAATTCTTTATGGTAAACATGCATGGGTAAAGGGTCTTGAGTTGTCCATTTCCATCCCATTACAGGATTTTGAAACATAGCAAATTGCATCCATTACATATGTCGATAAGTAAAATGGAGGGTAAATTCTCTGGGAAACAATTCTTTTAGACTGGTAATTTACAATGGCAGTAGCTAAGTTTTCTGACAGTATTCTAGACCAATCCATAATAGTAGAATTAATAGCGGCATTCAACAAAGGTAGCCATCCAGATGAGAATTTATTTATATTTGGTCTCCCATAAAGTCTACAGAGCATAGCAGCAACAAAGCAATATGGGGAAGTGAGAGAACTAGTACTATACATACCGTGTTTGTCCTTTTTCAGTGCCTTGTCTTCCCTTGACCAATCTTTAGTACATTCTGCCAGGTCTTCATTTTCTTTGACAAACTTCTCTATGAACTATTTGTTATAAGTTGCCTATGGCTCTGGCAAATGATACATAAGATTCAAATCTTGGTTAGCGAATGAGCCAATAATTCCTTGACCTTGAGTATTAAACTCTCTATTTTTAATGTCCGCACTGTCTGGTACCCATTTAACCATGTCTGTATAGGGGAGGATTTTGGGCCGTGCCACTATCCGGTGTAAGAATGAACAGGCTAAATCTGCGACTGATGCTTCGGAGGACCCCTGTGAACCAGCAGAAGCCGTAACCTCCATCACCTTGGGATTCTCTTCCTCAAGTAGATTATACATGCCTTCCTAAGTGGAAATACCCGCTTCTCTATTACAGACATTGTCTGTGTACAAGGGCGCCATTTCTTTATCTTCATACATCAGAGCCTTGCCTTTCTTCCCCATAGTATCTTGTATACTGCTTTGTATATTTCTTTGTTCTTCGTTCCTGCAGTTTATAAGTGAGGTGAGAGTAATGATAAGGAATAGTAACGGGAAAGATTTAAATGCTGAAGACATGCAAAAGTATACCACCTTACGGGAACTGGCTCTTTGATAAACACAAAACCATATTTTATTAACAACTGGCCACTAACTCATTAATTAGCATTAAAGCGCATAACCAGGGCTTGGTTTATGAAAAAGGTTTCCTTGGATAGTGAGCCGAAAGATTTTGTGATGAAGGGATTTTGCAATTTGTTTTGCAATATCACAGATCGCTGCATCGCATTACCACAAGATCGCAATATCACAATATCGCTCTTTCATTCTTTCGTAAGATTGCTTTGTCGCTTTATCACGATATCACAATATCGCATGGTCGCAACATCGCATTTTCATTGTATGTGCTCATTTCATGTTAATGTATTTCTTGCAAGGTGTGATTTTGCGATATGTGTCATCGCATATCGGTGTTTTCTGCGGTTTTCCATCGTAAGTGTGTTTTAAGGCATGCGATGCGATATTTGTTTTTTATTATATAATCTCGCATCGCGATCTCGCAATCTTAGAGTTTGGCTAGTAAGGAGGCGTCTTCTTCTTGCGATGCAATATTTCTTAATGAGTGATTTTACCTTTTCCTCATCATGAAACTTAGGCTTATTATATTTTTCAAAGGTATTTTCCTAAGTTTATAATGGTATGTTTTATTAAAAGGAAATACAACCACTAATTCATTTTTAAATTTTTTTGACTAAGGGTCCCCACTTATTTAGTATTAGTAATAATGCTAAATAAGAAGGAGGGTTGTTGGTGGCCACAACGAAAAGTTGTCATTGTTTGATAAAGGTTTTTTTATCCCCTGCGACATAGATTTCTTGGCATAAATGTCTTAGACATTTCTAAAATATTTTCCAATAAGAAACATTTACTTGTTCTGTCAAACAAACCACAATTGTTCAAAACTCCTATGAATTAAATTAGTTATTGTGCTATGTTCAAAGCTATTTAGAAAAAAATTGTTTAATTAGTTTTTGTTCTACTCAGTAGCAATTCAAAAGGAAGGATTTTGGAAGTTGCAGTCAAGCTAGCAAAGAACAATTATGAAAATCAATAGACAACATGTTCCAAGAACCATATATTCTATGAATTTGAGAGGAAAAAGTTAGATATTTATGATCCAAGTGGATATTGGTGGCCACCTGCCTGTTCCACCTAGACCTCGTGTCGGTATCATTTGTTTCCTTGTTTATTTCAACATTTACTATTTTTAGCCGTTTTTTGGTTCCTGAACTTCTGGAGAAGTTTTGACCCCCTAAATGACGTTCTAGGCCCACATCTCTAGGCATGGGATTACCACAAATAATGTATTACTTGAAGAGACCTTTCCAAAAAGGTATTGTATGTGCCAAACGGAGATAATATGACCAAGTTACAACCCGAGGAAGTTGGCTGCCCAACTGACCCTAATGGGGCCCAAAAACTCTTGGAGTTACATGTCTTGGGGTTATGATTTTATCTTTTTTTTCAATAATAAATATGCCCTTGAGCCTCATTGTAACATAGTTCATAGGCATGTATCTGCCCCATATCTTTTCAGAGATAAGCTACCATCACCCGAGCTAGCTTATTTCCATTCAATTTGTAAGAATATTTGAATATTTTGATATTAATGAAATGAAGTGTTATTTCTGCTGCATCTCTATATTTATGGTTATATTTGTAATTTCTTGCATCCTTGTTTAAGTTCAGATCAGTGTTAGCCAAGCGATCTACTCTTTCTTTGTTTTTCTTTGCATGTCCCCAACAAAGTCAAGGTGTAATGAGTTAGGGCTCGAATTGGTTGTACCTTTGCAAGACTAGCCTCGCAAACCCTTACGGCCTCCCATGGCAGAAGAAAAGAAAGACGATGGGGCAGGGGATCCTTTCAAAATATTGCTTGAGGAAGCTCTCGAGCGACATAGGAATGCATTGATCGATAAATTTTCCCAGATCCTCTGATGGCTATCCATAAGTGACACATCTTCATCCATCAACCACTCTAGAGGCACCACTCCTTTTAAGGTACAAGTTAATTTTGATATTCCCATATTTGATGGCCAGATAGATGTAAAATACGTCGTAGATAAATGGTTGAATATGTTGGAACGATATTTTTCAGTTCATGACTTTTCCAATAAGGAAAATATTACTTTTTCACTTATAAAATCCGCCCCACATGTTAAGGACTAGTGGGAAACCTACTGTGAATAAAAGGACGAGAGGGAATCCTCACTATTTTGAGTCGCACCTAATTGGGATTCCTTTCAAGATGCCATCAAGGAACAATATTACCCTATCGGGAACTATGAATATAAATACATAAAGTGGACCACACTACGGAAGGGAAGGGACCAAGATATGTTGGAGTTCACAAATGTTTTCCATACCCTCCGCACGAAGTTGGGTATAAAGGATTTTGAGCTGCATTTGGTACTCAAGTACCACAATTGTATAAAAAAGTACATCCAGGATGAGATGGAGTTCCTAGAAATCTCCTCGCTCGGCATGGCATACCGACACGCTGTCAAGATTGAGCAGAAGTTTAAATAGAAGAAGTAGGAATTTGGTTCTACGAATCCAAAGCAAGGAAAAGGCACCCGCAAACCACATAGAAAAGTCCAAATACAAGGTAGGGTGATCCACGACAACCCGCCAAAGCCGCAAGAAAATAACAACACCATAAAGATGAATAAGGACACGGGAAATTGGTGTGAGTTCCATAAGATCTCTAATCAAAACACAAGTGAGTGCCAGGCTAAGAAATCACTGGTGGTTGAGCTGAAGGCTTCTGATTCAAATGCATGTTCCGACTCTGAGTGAGAGCCCAATAAGGGGAATGAAAAAGGGAAGCAGATCATTAATGCAGAGGTTAGTGCCACCATGGCCACCACCAAGATCTAGAAGAATGAAACTAAAGATTGAGAGGAGAGGGAACACCTCTTACACTCACAAATGTGAGTGAAGGGTTCTCCACTGTAGTTCATTGTCGATAGTGGGAGCCAAAAGAATCATTTCAGTAGAGGTCGTGAAGTGGTTGGGCCTACCTATGACAACACATCCGCAATGGTAAAACATTGGGTGGTTTCACCAAGGACGAGATCTCTGCGTCAGCTAGTAGTGTTGTCTTCAGTACAACATCAAGCCCTTCACATATGAGGTACTGTGCGATGTTGCTCCTCTTGAAGTTTGTGATGTATTATTAGGAAAACCATACTTGTGGAAGCGACGTGCTGTATATGAGTCTAGACCTCGATCTATGATTATTTCTTTTGGAAATAAGTTGTACAGGATATCGAAGGTAGCCTTGCTTCTACCATATCTTTGAGCACTGCAAATCAATGCAGTAAGATCATTTCCTAGACTAGGAAATTTGTTTTCCTTATAGTATGCTCTCAGTGAAAGAAGAAAGTTTTGGCTACGACTTCCAGGCAGGGCTCCTCCACACAGCAACAACAGATGGACAAGGTCTTAGAGGAGTACAGGGACATTTCACCTCATCTACAGGGGTACCACTGTTAAGCTATAAAAGGGTCTCTTTCACCTCTAATTACCTCACATTAATATGTCAATCCGGGAACGTTTTGTTATTTCAAATAGTGTCTCACTCTGAGGCTATCATTTTCCAGAGTAATGCTAGTAGGACAGTGTTCGAAAATACAAGATTAAACGGATGCTTGTTTACAGCTAACTACTTCAAAAGATTAAACCACACATTCAAAAAACTAATCAATTGAGCAGTCAAGGGTTCAGTAGAAATAACTCATCTCTTTGTAAACTGATGGAAAAGGAAACCAGAGAACAGATTGTGGATCTGGGAGCCGGACAGTAGATGTCAATGCTCACTACAGCCTGAGATCGTCCTTCACACCAAAATAACAAATGACAGGAAATGAAAAGGCAGATAGAAATGAAACAACAACTAAGAAATAGAATAGAAAACTTGAAATGGAACAACAATTAAGAAATTGTAATGGCAACTAAGTCTAACAAGTAGTAACACCTTAATCTATAAGATCAAATGCACTAATCGTAACTTACAGGAATCAAACGACAATCCTTCATTCTTAAGGGCGGATTGAATAACACACCAAAATGGAACAACACTGATTAATGATGAATTATAGAACAACGCTTGAAAAACAAATATACACACGGCACACCTTAATAGTAATCTGATCCAGTTATCAATCTCAGTTAGAAAGAGTACGACTGCATTTCAAAATAGAACAACATTGCTTATAGATCCAACAATCGCAAAGAACATAACTCCCAAGATGAATTCCGTAATGTCAATGAACAAGTGCACAACACAAAGGCTCTATAATTAAACAGCAACAATATTCTGTAAAGACTAGCGGTATTATATCCACACCTAAAAGAACAGTGATACGATGCAGAGTCAATACAATAGTTATGTCTTTAGAAACCTTAATAAATTAAACATAACAGAGCATGTGATGTAAACTTACAAAACACATCAGATTACCAAATAACGTCGATAAGAAAACCACGCACAAACCAAACTTAATAGTACAGGAGCAAATTTCCTCCAGAGCCAGGCCCTTAGCCTCCAGGGGTACATTGCTTGAAGTTATTCCAGACTCAAAGATGAAATAGTAACCAAGTTTGTATTAATGCATAAAGTGGAATTACAATAGATCAGTTCTTAACGAGACTCGATGATCAAAGTTTTGATCTTAAAGGAAATTACATAAAACATAACAAATTCTAACTCCCCTCTAGCTAACAGTGCTGCCCCTTTTATAATGGTGAAGGCGGAGATATCTAAGTGCAGAAATAGTTAAAGTAGCGATCCCTCAGGATCAAGGATCCTGAGGGATTCGCCGAACCGTTAGTCCTCAATCATCTATTTTCTTTCCTGCATCGAGCCGATATCTCCACTTCCTTTCTAGGGCTGATTCACTTTGATTTTCTTTGCCTTGTTTGCATATGGTTCCCCGTCAAAGGGACAGCGGTGAACCCATCTTTGTCCTTTCCTTTGGAACAATAGTTTCTCATTTTTCCTTCTTTCTACATAAGGAAATGACAATTGTCAGTTTTTTCGTCTTGCATATTAATCTCACATGTTTTATTACAAGTCCTTATCATTTTCCTAGTTCATGATGCAAAAGGTTTGTAAGTTCTAATGAAAATATGCTCAAATAATTACCAAAAACATACCTTCTTTAGTACTCCACAAACCCCCCTGCTTACCCTTTTTCATGCCCTCATGAAAACATTGTAGTTGACATGTAAGGCAGTGAGTGAGTAGGTTGGAGATGGAATCTCATGTAAAGGCCTACATCCATGATGCATAACTAGGTGTTCAAAGAAATGGCCTGTCTGACCCTCAGGAATCTCATACAAGGCTTGATATCCAGGTGCACGGTGCCAAATAATTGGACTCCGGAACCTACATCCTAACCAGGATGGTCCCGCTCTCAAAATAACTTCGCCATAGAGGTGCAAGTGGTTGGCGGCTAATTTAAATTTTTCATACTTAAATGGTTCCCTGAGCTGGATATTCGGACTAGAGATCTGATACCGAAATTTAGCTGCATCAATGACAAGGTCTTTGATAGAGAAAAAGTATTCTATTCCCCGTCGAATGATTGCCTCATGAAGGGGTCCTAATGCTTCAATTACACCTGGAGTCTTCATGAGGTTTCTATGTTTTCTCCACAACTGTACTGGATCTCTAGGCTCAGCTCTTATCCACAAATCTAATCTGTTTTCTTGTCTTTGGAAAGCATTATAGGCTTTAAGACATTTAATTTGATTAACCCCAAATGAAATAAATGCCTGTAATTGGATATCCCCAACAAATGGGCTAGGGTTCAGCTCGGTCTCCTGGTCCAATACAAGGTTATGTAAATAAAACTCACACAATAGTCTCTGAACTTTTACCCCGTAGTGCTTACAACAGTTTATAAAATCATCGATGGTGTTAATTTGTATGGGAGCACCTGCTTTAACAGCCTTTATTTTCAATTACAAATATCGTTCCATTAAAAACAAGGCATAATTCTTAGCAGGGGCTCTACATGCTAGGATGTCATTGTATAAAGAACATAAGGTATCCATCTACTTGTTAACTATATCTAACCTACGAGTTACCTTCGTGACTTTTTCTTCTTCCCTTCGCTACCCTTCAAAGGCTTGGATTTCGGATAGATTGACGTTCCTAAGCTGCTGCTGTAGCTCTTCATACTTTTCTTGAGGGACCATTTGCTCTATAATATTTTCTGCTGCTTGCTGAGCTTGCTTCAAACCCTTTCGTAGGGTTACCATTTTCGGATATCTTTTCCATGCGGAAGTGGAGGCCGGGAGTTTTACCTGAATTTTCTTATTGCGTTGTTTTGCGTTCATGACCCTTATCACTCCCGAAGGTGGTGTCTCCATCTGGATTTCCTTATCGCGGGTCAACATATCATCCATTTCTATCTTAATGTGGATATCAATCCATTGTTGTTCCTTTTTAATTGGAACAGTAGTCTGCTTCTCAGCATCATTTGGAACAGCAGCCTACTTTTCAACAGGGTTTTGAACAGCAGGATGGACTCTGGTCCTCTGACCCTTTGTCTTGAGGGGTTTTGTTGGAGTGGTTGCATTTTTCCTTCCCGAAGTCATTTTTACCCTTTTCCTTGCTTTTAGAATCCTAATCTACTATCGAAGCTGAACTATTATATTCAGTAGTCTCTGCTGTTTCTTTCGCAATTCCTTAATTTCCTCAATTTCCTTAGAAGGAACAACAGGCTGTTCACTGCGGCGTGAACTGTGACTAATTCCCTGATTTTCTCTCTGGGGTGCTTCTTTGTTGCTCTTCTCTGGTTTTTCCGGGGCAAGAACCCTAACTAATTCTGTTATTTCTTGGGTGACTTCCTTTTCTGCCCCCCTCTCCTCCAGAATTTCTTCTGGTGTCGTCTGGCTAGGAACGGATTGTCCTTGTTCTGCATCTCCTGTCATATTTTCATCATGAACAAGCATATTCTCTTCTTGTACCTCCTCTGCATGTGATTCTTTAAGTGCATTTCCATTCTGAGGTTCCTCTTTGGCATGGAGATCTGATGGACTAGAAGGTTGGCCATATTCGCCAATATTGGCCAAAACTTTGGCCAATTCATCTTCTCCCAGTGGGTCCTGCAATGGGCTACCTTCCTGATGTTTTGTTTCCCCCTCTTGCTCAGATTGCTCGACTTCTTCTTCCATTTATCCTTCTTCTTTTTCCTGCATTCCTTTCTCATTGTCTTCCCCTTCTAATCGTGGGGGTTGCTCATCTTCTATCTCTACCGGTTGGTTGATGTTTCCTTGGGGCTTATCTAGCCTCCCTCGTAGCCGTGCTAGCAAGACCGATTTCCTTCGTTTTTCTGGACGCTCAGGTGTACTGGTGGCATTTTTATGTTTTGGGGATGGTGTGGTCAATCCTCCATTTATCATGGCAATTAGCTCTTCCCAGCTGCTTTGCTACTGGTTTAGGCTATGGCTGACTATTAACCGAATCGACCCATGATGACTAACAAATGACTCTACATGCTGCGGCTTTTTTATGCTCCGTGCAATGTCATGAATTAATGAATTAAAAAATGTGGGTAAATTTACCGAGCATTTTTGCTTTAGTACAACTAAGAGTTTAAGATGTCGTGGTCTTACCACGTCTTTTTTGCTTTCACAGGTGATGTAGCTTTGAATGGTCTTTGCCAATTCCACCCACGAATCTCCTAATAATGCTGGAAGAACCCCCTTTCCTCTAATTGTCAGGCTCTGGCCTTCCTCTCGGAAGATTTCTATGATCTTGTGCAATCTCTCCTTCTTTAACATCCATACAGGTCCAGCGGCTGGTAGTCTCGAGACCTCTGCGATTATGTCATCGGTGACTGCTATGCGTCTCCCCCTCACTGTGGATTGATCCTCTTGCAAGTTCTGCAAGAATTCAATTGCTACAGTCTTGTTGGATTCCTGTAAGCGATTGAGGTAAGTTAGTCACCCTGCTCTTGCCAGGATTTCCCAGGCAGCAGCAGAGACTGTTAACACCTGCGGTTCTCTTCGAATTGATCTTCCTCCCATGTTTATGGTTTCACTATAAAATCTCAATGGAACGGCATCTGTTCATGCTGTTGAAACACAGAGAGGCTAACAGACACAAGACTCGCTCAAAATCTAATGTTGCAGAGTATACAATGGAAATGACTTATGAACAACAAGTCATGTAGAAAAATAAAAAAATAGTATACCATTGATCCGTGCTATACCCCAGTACACAGTTTCCCGAATAGTGATCTGACACGTAATCCAGGGAATGATGAGGTTAACCTCTCCCCCCGCAATGTGATAGGCCGTCCCGACCGTCAAATAAAGGAGCGGCGTATTGTTCTGAATAGAGTCCTTAAGAAACAACGTATGGCAATATGCCATGTTTACAAAAGTAGCAAATTACCAAAATCGAGGCGTAGAGTTGGGTCACTTAATACGTAAGAGATTGCGATGATATGATGCGAGGCTGGGGGGATAGGACATCTGCCATGGATACAGAGTCTCATGCGGTCATTGTCAATTGTCTTGTCATGATTGGTGATAATAGATGTAAATGCGTTGTATGGTTCGGGAAATAATATATGATTGATTACTAAGGCATAAGAAACAAAAGGGTGCTAATAACTACCTATTGGTGTAAATAATGTGACTTCAATACCATTAACCGTGCTCTGCTGCCGACAGGTGTCCATAACCTTGGCAGAGTTGTTTATTTCACCCATGGAACCATGATCCTTTGAGTATGTGTAGGAAATGTTGTGTGATGTCAAAATGCAGGCCATTATGCTGGCTTGGTGACCAGTTAGCCATAATGCCATTCATGAGGAAGGAGAAAAAGGTGGGCAGGCCGGCTTGTGATGAGACCTCCTATTCCAAGGGTTCTTTATTTGATATACCATTTGGACCATATCCCTGGTGTGGTGGCCATAGTGGGAATGCCACTTCGCTTTCGTCCTCATTATCATGGTAGGCTGGCTCTTGATGAGACTCCCTATCCTGCATTTGAAAACTAATAAGTCATTAAGACATCATTGTTTGCTCTCCTTTTTCTTTCTTTTTTTATGAAGTACTTTCTCTATTTATACACAAAGGGTGGTTCAACACTCCTTAAGAGTAGGAATGGTGGAATAAGTCTTAGCATCTCAATAGGAAGATATAAACCCTCTTATACCTGAATAATAATAAAAAAGGATTAAAAGGGACCAACATGATAAAGATAACCAATCATAGCAGAATTAGTAGAACAATGACAACAAAAGATAATGAATAAGCGTGTCCTTCCTTCTGTCCTCTTACCAATTCAGAGCAATTTCTTATAAAGATAGCGATTTTATGATTCACTGATTTCAGTATGTTGTGATTTTTTATCCATTGCATAAGTGCATAGCTATATTATAAAAGACTTGAAAGAATAGGAACAATAAGCATCCTTAATTTAGAACAGCAAGGGGAACAACTGTTTCAAAGGGAGAGAAAAAGAGTGCAAGTGGTGTTCCTTTTGGAAAAATGAACAACAAAAGACCAAAAAAAATGTTGTTCCTTTGGAAAAGGAACAACAGAGAACGCAAATGTTGTTCCTTTGAAAAAGGAACAACAAAGATCGAAAACGCTGTTCCTTTGGAAAAGGAACAACAAAACACACAAATGTCGTTCCTTTGGAAAAGGATTAGTAGAAATCGAAAATGATGTTCCAGAAATGTCGTTCCTTTTGAAAAGGAACAATAGAAATTGAAAATGCTGTTCCTTTGGAAAAGGAACAACAGAACACAGAAATGTCGTTCCTTTGGAAAAGGAAAAACAGAAATTGAAAATGTTGTTCCTTTGAAAAAGGAACAACAAAGCACACAAATGTTGTTCCTTCGGAAAAGGAACAACAGACATCGAGAACGCCGTTCTTTTGGAAAAGGAACAACAAAACACACCAATGGCATTCCTTTGGAAAAGGAACAACATAAATAAAAAATGTTGTTCCTTTGGAAAAGGAACAACAGAGCACATAAATGTCGTTCCTTTGAAAAAGGAACATCAGAAATCGAAAATTTTGTTCCTTTTGGAAAAGGAACAGCAAAGCAAACAAATGTTGTTCCTTTGGAAAAGGAACAACAGAACTTGAAAATGTTGTTCCTTTAGAAAAGGAACAACAAAGCACACAGATGTTGTTCCTTCGGAAAAAGAACAACAGAAATCGAAAATGTTGTTCCTTTGGAAAAGGAACAACAGAACACAGAAATCCTGTTCCTTTGGAAAAGGAATAACAGAACTCGAAAATGTTGTTCCAATGGAAAAGGAACAACAAAGCGCAGAGATGCCGTTCCTTTGGAAAAGGAACAACAGAAATAAAAAATGTTGTTCCTTTGGAAAAGGAACAACAAAACACAGAAATGTTGTTCCTTTGGAAAAGGAACAACAAAAATTGAAAATGTTGTTCCTTTGGAAAAGGAACAACAAAGCACACAAATGCCGTTCCTTTGGAAAAGGAACAAAAGAAATCGAAAATTCTATTCCTTTGGAAAAGGAACAACAAAACACAGAAATGCCGTTCCTTTGGAAAATGAACAACAGAAATCGAAAATGTTGTTCCTTTGGAAAAGGAATAGTAAAACACACAAATGTCGTTCCTTTGGAAAAGGAACAACAGAAATCGAAAACGTTGTTCCTTTGGAAAAGGAACAACAGAACACAGAAATAAAGAAAAAGAAAAAAATTACAACAAAATGACGGCTGATCCAAAGGGTGTTGCTCATTTGAAAAAAGAACAGCCGGAAGAAAATGTTGTTCTTTTGAGAAAAGGAACAACAAAAATAGTAACGACAAAATGTTGATTCAAAAATATGTACAAAAATGATTCAACAAAAGAAAAGAAATTATGTACAAACTGTGAAAGGAAATAAATTTATTAATGAATTACAGGTGAGGAAGACTTCTCTCCCTCCCCAAAAAATTTCCATATCAGAGTCTCAGCGTAGCTGCTGGCAGAAGGACTCCCGAGTGAGTGGTTTGCGATAAAGACAAACTCGGTGGCCATTTTCCTTGAAGGCATATCCAGAACCGTCAATAGTGATTAGAGTAAGGGTACCATTGTCATGTACTTTCTGGATTTCATATGGTCCCAACCAACGAGTCTGGAGTTTCCCGGAGAAGTCCTGAAACTTGGAGTCGCACAAAAGTGCTTAGTCTCCTTTGTGGCAGACTTTATTTTTAATGAGAGCATCATGCCATTTAGCTTGTTACTGCTGGATCAGGGCAGTGTTTTGAAGTGCAGAGAGCCTAATTTTGTCCAACTCATTGATCTGTTGTAATCAATTAATCTGTGCCTCGGTTAGATCTAAGCCAACTTCCTGTGCTGTTCGTGACGTTTGGATTTCGAATTCTATGGGGAAAATGGGTTGTTTTCCAAACACTAATTGATAATGTGAGTAACCAGTGGTACTTCTCCATGTTGTTCTGTAAGCCCACATTGCTTCGGGTAGTCTAGCAGCCCAATCACGTCTATGTGATGCAATGGTTTTCGTTAGGATTGCTTCTATTATTTTATTGTTGCTTTATACCTGCCCATTTGTCTGTGGGTGATATGGAGTAGTGATTTTATGCTAGACATGATAGTTGTTGAGTGTTGCAGCTATTTTGTTCCCAACAAACTATGGTCCACCATCTGTAATTACCTCTCTTGGAAGGCCATAATGCACAAATAGATGGAACAAGAACTGTATGACAGAATTCTCTGTAGCTCTTGGCAATGCCTCTGCTTCAACCCACTTGGTGACATATTCTGTTGCCACCAAAATATATGTTTTTTGGTTTGATGATGGGTTAATTTGTCCAACGAAATCAAGGGTCCATCGCTCGAATGGTTTGATGACTAGCTGTGGTTTCAGAGGCATCTCATTAGATTGACCAGGGTGTCCTGCTCTCTGGCAACTGTCACAGGCTTGGATGAATTTCTTTACATCTTTGAAAATCGTGGGCCAATAATACCCTGTTTGCAGCACTTTATGTCCAGTTTCGCAATCGGCGAAATGTCCGCCACATGGTCCGTCGTGGCAGGCTTTTAAAATGTCAAATATTTCATCTTCTCGAATGCATCTCGTGATATGCATGTCTGCCTCTGTGTGGAACAAATAGCCCCCAATCCAAGAAAATCGAGCACTCCGCTGAACAATTTGTTTCCGCTCATTAGGGGTTAGATGCTTTGGTAATTTACCTACTGCTAGGTAATTGGCAACATCAGCATACCAGGGTGTTTGAACAGCCACAACAAACAGATGCTTGTCTGGAAATTGATCTTCAACTGCTGTTGCATCGATTGGCTTTGGCATTCTTGAGAGAAAATCACCTACAGGATTATCTTTTCCAGGTCGATCCTTGATTGTAATATCAAATTCCTGCAATAAAATCAGCCATTTAGTTATTCTGCCATTTGTGATAGGCTTGTTTGCTAAATATTTTATGGCAGAATGATCTGTGTACAAGATAACAGGATATCTAGTAATGTAATGTCTAAACTTATTGACAACATGTATTACAGCTAGAAATTATTTTTCAGTAACAATGTAGTTTAATTCAGTAGGGAATAAATTTTTGCTGATGTAATAAATTGCATATGGTTTTTTATCCTCTTCCTGCCCAAGGACTGCTCCAATGGCTATATCTGAGGCATAAGATGATATCTGAAATGGAAAATCCCAATTTGGTCCTCGAAGGACTGGGGCTATGGACACGAGCTTCTTCAGATCCTTGAAAGCATGTTCACATTTTTCTGTCTAAAGAAAATCAACGTTACCAGTTAGTGCATACAAAGGTGCAGCAATATGCAAATAATGTTCTATAAACCTCCTACAATAACCAAAAAATCCAAGAAAACTGCATACCTCTGTTTGAGTGGTAGGAGTGGGAATAAGAAAAATTATTTGGATTTTGGCTGGGTCTACCTGAATGCCAGCTGCTGAAATATAGTTTCCTAGGATAAGTCCTTCCGTCATCATAATATTTTTCGTGGCTTAAACAAAGCATGGTAGCAATGCAGTGTTGTAGGACTTTTTCTAGTGTGTCCAGTGCTAGATCGAAATCATCTCCGTATGGTGTAAAGTCATCCATGTATACTTCAAGTCCTTCATTTATTAAGTCTGCAAAAACGCTGAGGATAGCCCTTTGGAATGTGTCAGGAGCATTGCATAAGCCAAAAGGTAGAACTCGGTAGGCAAATGTTCCCCAAGGACAAGTAAAAGTAGTTTTGTCTTGGTCTTCAGGGGAAATCTGAATCTAATTGTATCCACTGAAGCCATCCAGGAAAGAAAATAATTTCTTCCCTACCAAAGTGTCTAATACTTGGTTGATGAATGGGAGAGGGAAGTGGTCTTTTTGTGTTGCTTTATTTAGCTCTCTGTAGTCCACACAGATTCTCCATTTCCCATTCTTTTTTGGTACCACCACAAGCGGAGAGACCCATTTACTATCGAAGATAGGATATATGAAATTGATATCTAAAAGTTTTTGAACTTCAGATTTTACCACATCTTTTATATGAGGATTTAGTCTCCTTTGAGGCTAACGAACAAGTCTTGCATCTTTTTCTATATAAATGTGGTGTGTACATAACTCGGGGTCAATTCCTTTCATATCAGGGTAGTCCCATGAAAATGCTTCTTTATATTTACTTAACACATGGATGAGCTTCATTTCTTGTTCGGATGTGAGGTTGGAATTAATGTTTAAGGTTTTTCCTGGTTCAATTTCCATAATTTTACTATTTGCAATAGAGGTAACAGGTATTGTATGATCATGTGTATCTTTAAGAGGATGTTCTTCTAATTCACTATAAAATGCTGCTTTTATCATGTGACATTGTGTGCAGGATGTGAGTTCAGTTTGACCAATGAAATTATTAATGGCATCATCTTCTATTTGGTCTTTGAAATCAAGTGCCTCTTGTACAGTTAATGGATATCTAATGTTATCAGTAAGGTATGATACAGGGTGCCTATTAGTTTTGATTATTGTGACACTTGGCTGCGCTGGAGGATATAGAACTAAGTTCTTGATATCTTCTCCTTTGGTTATGGTCATATTTCCTTGCCGACAACCAATATAAGAATCGGCAGTGGCAAGCCAAGTTCTACCTAAAATCAATGGATGTCCATCAAGTCAGGTTTTGGGGTTTATTATCAGAAAATCGGTTGGATATTCCCAGGAGTCAATAGAGATCATGACATCATGTAGTGTGCCCTCTAGCCTAACCATAGATCGGTCAGCCAATTCTAGCAAAGTAGAAGTGGGTTCTACTGATGTAATGCCTAACTTTTGGCAAGTAGTGGTTGTTAAGATATTGATTGCAGCTCCTAGATTAACTAAGGCATTGGAAACAGTCTGACCATAAATTTGCACAGTTACTATTGGATTTCCTGGGTCTTCGTATTTAATGGGTGTTTCTTTTCCTGATAATAAGTCAGATAGAGTGCTAACTACTTGGACTCTTGGATTATTTGTTATATTCATCCTTGGTTTCTTTATACACAATCCTTTGATAGTTTTTGCGTATATCGGGATGTCTTGAATGGCTTGGAGGAATGGAATTTTTATGGTACAAATTTTGTAATTCTCCCAGAATGTCAAAATCAGGATATTGTATAGGTCGAGGTATGACTAATCGTTCTGGGAACGGGGGAGAGGATGTGGTTGCTTGATTATGAGTTTGTTTTTTATTCACATCCTCTTCTTGTGACAGATGTTCTTTGGGTAATTGATTTTCAACCTGAACTGTATTATCTCCCTCGGTTTCAATGATACGCCAAGACCTTAACTGAATATCATTACACTCCCTCAGATCGGTTCCTATTTTTGGTGTTTCTATAATTTGGATAGACTGGACCAATATGTTATTGGGATTGGGGTTGGGTTGGCCTGGGAGTTGCGGTCTGAGATTAGACTGGGGATTTTGTTGTAAGGCTGGCAGTGTAGGTTGAGGGAGCGGAATGGTTCCTATTGGCTGATGCATTGGTCTCTGGCAGGCTAAACTTTGTGAAGTAGGGGGAGTCCATTGCAGTGGGTATGCATTACTTTGCCAATATTGTGGGGTATAAGGAAGATTTGGCCAACCAGGTTGGCTTGCCTGATTCAGCCACGGGGTTGAGGAAGGAAACGACTGTGGTGACCAGTTTGGAAACGAGGGTTGAAATTGACTTTGCCACATATTATATTGTTGAGCATTATACTGCAGAGGCTGAAAAGAAAAAGTTGGGTCTGGAAACATACCAGATTGTCGCAGCTGCCACTGATGGCACTGGTTGGGCAAATACACCAATTTTGGCTCTTCTTCTGCTTCCTTATATACTGCTTTTATCCAGGAAGTGAGGGACAACTTTCCATAAGGTGATCTTTTGTGCAGATGGCACATGTTTGGACTGCATCTAGTGGAAACTCCTTATGGCTATGCTTTTTCCTGCATCGGGGGCAGAAGATTGCCAAATTCTGTTCTGCCTCCATTTCCCTCTGTTTGGCCTGCATAATATCAAGTTATGTAGTTAGTGTCCCTAGTATATCAGTTTTTAAATCTTCCAATAAATTTCCAATTTCTACACGTGTTACTCCTTTTGTTGAAATTTTATTATCTCTTAAAAACCGATCATGTTTTTCCGGTTTTACTCTTGTGTTGCCTCTCGAGCTCCTGATACATAAATATATAATGTCCACAAAATTTTCTTGATAAATATCTCCTTTTCCCATAATGTTTAATGTTTCAATCCGTTGTTCCTTCATGCCCCTTATTAATGTTGTTTTTAACACATTATCAGGTAAAGGAAGTGATGCATAAGGAGATCCTTGAAGATTATACTGAAAACGTTCCACATACTCCTCTAATGTTTCGTTTGGTCTAGCTATCATCTGGAATATTTCGTCCTTCAGTTCTCCAGACCTGCAATAGTCCTGATATTTTTTTAGAAAAGATTCTTTCATTTGATCCCAGTTATTTATAACCCCGCCACCTAATCCCATAAACCATCTTAAAGCAGCCCCTTTTAGGGTAGAGGGAAATAGTTTCAGTTTCTGGGCTCGGTGGTGTAATCATATCCCCTACACAGCACATCGAATTCAAATAGAAATGCATCCGGGTCTTCTGATGTAAGACCGTGGAATGTAGGGATATGTTGAAGCGGGATTGCTTTCATAGGTGCATTTGCTGCAGAATCCACTATGGGGTATTGTAATGTAGAGGTTTGGGTGTTTGGCTGGTTTTGAGCCATTTGGTCGAATATATGCCAATAACCTTTTGGGATATCTAGGAGGGTATTCCTAGGTTGAGGGGGAATGGATTTAACAGGAATAATTTTAATAGCAATTCCTCTATCTGGGATAATGAGAGTGCCTAATCTCTGAGGAGATTGAGTTTCTTCAAAAATGATTTTTGCAGCACTTCCCTTGTCTAGGCTGTTCAATGGTTGAGTTGTCTCAAGAGGAGATCTCGGTTCCTCGGTGTCCCCTGTCTCTCCTCCTCCTTCAAAAAGATTACTGAAATTCCCTTCCTGCAATAGTTCTGGAGTAGAATTTTCAATTTCTTGAAAGTCATGCTCTTCAGTTTGGCTATGCACCTCAGTAAAGGCTACAAATGGTGATCCTGTGGCCTAAAGGGAACTAGTAGGCTGTCTAGAAATAACTTTTCTGGGTCCTACTAAGGGCTAAGATTCTACTTTCCTGAAGATTTCGTCTATGAAGGTTGGTCGGCCAAGGGTCACTGGCCCCTTAGATTTTTCTGGCTTGGGTATTCGAATTCTTTTCTGGCTTTTCCTGCTTAGTCATGCACACAAATTAACTACTAGATTCTACCTAAAAAAAACAACAACAAATTTGTAGGAAAGCAGGCAGAGGAGCAGGGTTGTTACATGCTCCACATGTAGGTTCTTACCTTCCATTTTTAAAACCCAATTCTTCCCTAGCAGGTCCGTACACTACTATGAAAAAAGAACAAATGGCTACACTCTTTCCCCGGCAACGACGCCAAAATGTCAAGCTATAAAAAAGGTCTCTTTCACCTCTAATTACCTCACATTAATATGTCAATCTGGGAACGTTTTGTTATTTCAAAGAGTGTCTCAGTCCGAGGCTATCATTTTCTAGAGTAATGCTAGTAGTACAATGTTCGAAAATACAAGAGTAAACAGATGCTTGTGTACAACTAACTACTTCAAAAGATTAAACCACACATTCAGAAAACTAAGCAATTTATCAGTCAAGGGTTTAGTAGCAATAACTCATCCCTTTGTAAACTGATGGAAAAGGAAACTAAAGAATAGATCGTGGATCTGGGAGCCAAACAGTAGATGTCAATGCTCACTACAGCCTAAGATCGTTCTTCACACCAAAATAACAAATGAGAGGAAATGAAACGACAGATAAGAAATGGAACAACAAGTAAGAAATAGAACAACAAACCTAAAATGGAACAATATTTAAGAAATTGTAACGGCAACTAAGTCTAATAAGAAGTAACACCTTAATCTATAAGATCAAATGCACTAATCGTAACTTACAGGAATCAAACGACAATACTTCACTCTTAAGGGCAGATTGAATAACACAACAAAATAGAACAACACTGATTAATGATGAATTATAGAACAACACTTGAAAACCATATATACACATGACACACCTTAATAGTAATCTGATCCAGTTATCAATCTCAGTTAGAAAGAGTACGATTGCATTTCAAAATAGAATAGCATTGCTTATAGATCCAACAATCGCAAAGAACATAACTCCCAAGATGAATTCCGTAATGTCAATGAACAAGTTCACAACACAAAGGCTCTGTAATTAAACAACAACAATATTCTGTAAAGACTAGCAGTATTATATCCAAACCTAAAAGAACAGTGATACGATGCAGAGTCAGTACAATAGTTCTGTCTTTAGAAACCTTAATAAATTAAACATAACAGAGCATGTGATGTAAACTTACAAAACACATCAGATTACCAAATAACGTCGATAAGCAAACCACGCACAAACCAAATGTAATAGTATTGGAGCAAGTGTCCTCCAGGGCCGGGCCCTTAGCCTCCAGGGGTACACCGCTTGAAGTTATTCCAGACTCAAAGATGAAATAGTAACCAAGTTTGCATTAATGCATAAAGCGGGATTACAATAGATCAATTCTTAATGAGACTCGATGATCAAAGTTTTGATCTTAAAGGAAATTACATAAAACATAACAAATTCTAACTCCCCTCGAGCTAACAGTGCTGCCCCTTTTATAATAGTGAAGGTGGAGATATCTAAGTGCATAAATAGTTAATCGCCGAACCGTTAGTCCTCAGTCATCTCTTTTCTTTCCTGTGCCGAGATGATATCTTCACTTCCTTTCCAAGGCTATTTTTTTTTTATTTGCTTTGCCTTGTTTGCATACGGTTCCCCATCAAAGGGACAATGGTTAACCCGTCTTTGTCCTTTCCTTTGGAACAACAATTTCTCGTTTTTACTTCTTTCTGCATAAGGAAATGACAATTGTCAGTGTTTTTGTCTTGCATATTAATCTCACATGTTTTATTACAATTCCTTATCGTTTTCCTAGATCATGATGCAAAACGTTTGTAAGTTCTAATGAAAATATGCTGAAATAATTACCAAAAACATACCTTCTTTAGTACTCCACAACCACTACACTGTCAGGTCAAGCACTCCATTGATCTGACCCTAGGTGCACCACTACCCAATGGACCGATCTATTGATGCTCTATTATGGAGAACGATGAGACCAAGAGGCAGATTCAAGCACTATTGTAGAAAGGGCACATCAGGCCAAGCTCATCACCCTATGGGAGCTCGATTGTATTGATACAAAAGAAGGACGATACCTAGAGACTTTATATTTACTATATGGCGCTGAACAAGATCATTGTCTAGAATAGGTACCCAATCCCATGGATTGATGAACTTCCGGACCAGCTCAAAGGGGCCATATATTTCAACAAGATAGATTTGAAGTTTGTTTATCACCAGTGCCTATTGAACCCTACGATGTGTGGAAGATTTCCTTCAAATAATGAGGGCCTTTTTGAATGGTTGGATATGCCTTTCGGGTTGACGAATGCCCCTGCAACCTTCATGAGTTTGATGGACGACACCTTGCTACCCTTCACCAATGCATGCATGGTGGTGTATTTAGATGACATCTTGATCTTCACCTAGAGTTGGGAAGAGAACTTCCACTATATTCGACAGGTCCTTCAAACCCAACGACAACACAAGTTGTGTGCCAATTTGGAGAAGTGCATTTTTGGCATGACCCAGGTTCAATATATGGGGAACATCGTTGATGATTAGGGTGTGCATGTGGATCCAACCAAGATATAAGTCATTTAGGATTGGCCAGCCCCAACCACTCTAATAGAGCACTGGAGGTTCCTAGGTCTTGCCAATTTCTACTACATGTTCATGTTGGGGTTCTCTCATATCACTTGTCCTATAAGTAAAGTCACCAAGGGTGGAGTGAAGGAAAAGTTTTTTTGGTCCAAAACCCAATAGAAGGTGTTTTTTGAGTTGAAGCATCGCCTATGCTATGCACTAGTGCTCACATTACTAGACCTACAACAACCATTTGAGATTGAGAAAAATGCCTCCGATTATGTTATTGGTGTAGTTCTTACCTTCCATAGTGAGACACTTTCAGACGTAGTCTAAAAGTATCCCACTTACGACAAAGAAATGTATTCCATTGTGTAGGTTTGCCGTCAATGGAAGCATTACATTTTGGGGAAGGAAACAATCATCCATACAAACCACCAACCCCTGCAGTTCATACATACACAAGGGAAGTTGCAGAATGATCGCCATCATAAATGTTCCACCTACCTGCAACAGTTCCATTTGAACATTAAGTTCAAGAAGGGAAACACCAATAATGTTACAAACTGCCTCAGTGGACCACCGGTCACGATGCTTATCGCTGTGATTGATTCCCGTGGGCACAAGACGTTAGGGTGGCCACATCTTTACCAGAGCGATCCATAATTCGGCAACACATACTAGACACTCTTGGAAGGGAAGCAAGTTCCAAATTTTCACCTTTAGGATGCACTATTATGCCACCTGGGACAGAACTGTGTTACTTCAAGTGAGCATGCCAAGATTATTTGGGAGGCGCACTACAGTTGGGTTGCTAGATATTTTGGAGTAAAGAAAACAATGGCGGTATTGTAGAAGTATTTTTATTGGCCAGAAATTCGTCAGGATGTTGGGAAGTACATTAGATTCTGCACTGCCTGCGTCATTGCCAAACCAACCATCAAGAAGAAAGGTCTATATACTCCTCTACCTAGTCCTAGTTGACCTTGGGAATCTATCTCCATGGATTACATGTCGGGCCTTCCTTCTACTAAGTACATCAACGACTGTTTTTTCGTGGTCGTTGACAAATTCTCTAATATGGCCATCATGGCAGAGTATCACAATAGAGGCTACTGCTAAGCTCTTCTTTGAGGGAGTGTGGGTACACTTTCGGATCCCATAATCCATTGTCTCATATGGGGACAACAAATTCCTTAGTGAATTTTGGTCAAGTCTCTTGTCGATGCTGGATACAAAACTTACTAAGTCTACTACTTTCCATCCCCAAACTAATGGCCAAACAGAGGTTGTCAACAGGATGATCATACACATTTTGCGCATGTACAACTCAAATCATCCACACACATGGGATGAAAGTCTCCCATATGTCCAACACAACTACAACAGAGCTCTCCACAGCTCAACGGGCTATAGCCCTTTCAGGTAGGGCTGGGATTTCAGCCATTATGTCCCACTGATGTGGCCATACCATTTCTAGCCACTTACGCAGATTCGACTCATGTCTAGTTCGAAGCTGATAGGGCTAACAACTTCATTGAGTGCATTCAACACATCCACTAGCAAGTCCATGATATATTGGACAAAGCCAATGCTAAGTACAAGCAGATCCATGATCAACATTGAGTGCTACACAAGTTCTAGGTGGGCGGCAAAGTTTGGCTACATTTGCAGAAGGAGCGCCTTGCTGGACCCCACCGCAAGCTTTGCCTGCTCCAATATGGGCTATACACCATCACCAAGGTTGTAAGTGACAATGCATTTTATCTCAGCATCCCACTATTCCTTGTTTTACACCCAATGTTCAATGTAGACCGCCTTCGACCATACTTTCCACCATTGTTGGATACATCTGACATTGTAGAACAACTCACACCAACAAAGCTCAACGTGGACTGCATGGACCATGCCACAAATGATCATCTCATGGACACATAGATCAAGAACACTCACCAACAGAGGATCCAACTATATCGAGTTATCAAATCCAACAGATTCCTTCACTAGGGCAAGTGGTTTACTAGGGACCAAGTTCAACAAAAATTTCCTCACCTCATGGAGGCTTTGCATGTAATGGGGACCATTTCTTCCTAAGGGGGGAGGAATGATCGAAGTGGATATTGGTGGCAACTCGCCTATTCCACCTAGACCTCTAGTCGGTTTCATCTATTTCCTTGTTTATTTCATCATTTCTATTTTTAGCAGTTTTTTTCGGGTCTTGAACTTCTGGAGTAGTTTTGACCGCCTAAATGACGTTTTTTTAGGTCCTCTATAGAACCATAACTAGAGTCAAGGGCCTACCAAAAATCCTGTAGTACTCGAATATACCTTTCCAACTAGGTATCGTATGTGCCAAACATAGATAATATGACCAAGTTACAACCCTAGGAAGTTGGCTACCCAACTAACTCCAACGGGGCCCACAAACTCTTGGTGTTACATCTCTTGGGATTAGGGTTTTGGTATTTTAGGGTTTTTTCTTGTTGTTAAATAATAAATAGGCCCTTGAACCTCATTGTAACACAGTTCAGAGGCATGTAGCCACCACATCTCTTCTCATAGATAAGCTATCATCGCCCAAGCTAGTTTATTTCCATTCTATTTGTAAGCATATTTAAGCATATTTTGATATTAATGAAATGAAGTGTTATTTCTACTACATCTCTGTATTTATGGTTATATTTGTAATTTGTTGCGTTCTTGTTTAAGTTTGGATCAATTTACAACATTATCACATTTAGAGAAATGAAATTCACCTCTAGCCTTAGGGTGCACATATTGGCTTCATAAAAATAACTAAATCCCACGAACTATTAAAAATTGAGAAATACTCCAGTTTAGATACATTTTTACAAATTAATAATTTCATTCAAATCAAATGCCTATATTGACAACCTCTGAAATTCAAAAGTCAATTCATATGCACAATTTAAAAATGGAAACAATAATAGCATACAAACTAATTTGGTCTCTCTACTTAATTCAAAAGAATGTTTTGGAATTGTTTTTAAAAACAAATAGAGTGAATAATAAAGTTTCTAAATATTTAGTTTTTAAAATAAAAGCTATATAAATAAAAAAATAAATAAAATAAAATAATAAAAAAAATTGCTTAATATTTGTTTCTTAATAATTTTTTAAGAGAGAAATGTAATATGTGATTCTATTAACACTTCTATAACTAGCAAATAGGTTGTCTAGTGTAAAGGAATAATAAAATAAATAAAAACTTGCATGAGTTGACAAAATTTCCTTTGATTCATACCTTGTGGGTTGAGAATGTATTTTAATTTTGTTGCGGGCAATATTCAATGACTTTATTTTCTTGATTAGCTTCAAAGCTTCTAATGTTGGAGAATTGTTAATAAAACTTTGTCTAGCAATTTTCCAATCTTCAAAAGTGATATTATTTTAACATGTGTAATGAATAAGTGATAAAATGTTAGGAAGATGAGTTGTAACCACTAAAATAAGTAAAATGTACATGGAGTTTTTAATTTACATAAATAATCTAAAATATTAAAATAAGTGCTAATATCCATTTTACATATCTTTTTAAGTGATCCATAAAAAGGATATGACCAAATTGGAAAAAATAAAGAATAAATGAAAATAGTCCAGTTATTGTAATTAAAACAAAACACTCTTTAATTTCTTAAGCATTTACATTTTTGAAATACTAATAGATATGAAGCCAAAGTGTTTGATGTATAATTAAATTCAAATGTAAGAAAACATAAATGACATCATGGTCACTCCGATATTCATGTAATATATTGACTTTATAATGGTCAAATTCAAATTTGTCTAGGTGTGGTCACTTTGAGTTTTTGTTTTTGGAGCAGACTTAGTTGTTATCTCTTGCAATTGTTGTCAAGAGCTAAAGTAACCGTAATTAAAATATTTCTTAAACCTTTGCATTTTTGAAATATGTATAAACATGAAGCTAAGTCTTTGATGTAGAATCCAATTGAGATGTAAGAAAGCATGAACCACATCATGGTCACTTTAATATTCATCTAATATATTGGTTTCATGATGGTTGGAGTCCAAATTTGTCCAAATGTGGTTAATTTGAGTTTTATTATGATTTTGGAGTAGAATTGTTTGTTATATCTTGTAATTGTTGTAGATGCACATAGTCTATTAGTTCTTTGATTTTTTGACTATTTATATAGACGTTAATATCTAAATCATCGATGATTATCAAGATACAGGCACTATGAAACAATTATACTTTGGTTGTTGAAATTGTTTCAAGTATATTTGAAACAAATGTAAATGGAGCAACATATATGTTCATAATGCAAACATATTCTTATACATACACCTTGAACATAGCAAAGTCAACTTTGTTATTGAAAAGGTTCTTTGATTCTGTTATATCTATTTCTCGAAGGCAATTCTTGGCTATGAAATTGCGTTGAGAAAGATGTTACTGCTCAATCTAGAAGGGTCCTACGAGGGTTCCTATAGAGAAACGACTAGGTCAAGGGGCAATAATGGAGAAATAGCCCTTCAACTAAAGCTCCTTGCTCTTTATGGACTTTCACCTATGGGAGGATTCCCAGTACAAGGGAGTCACTAAGAGTGATAAATGAATGATAGATAGGTCATGATTTCAAGAGCCTATTCAAAGGAGAGACTCAAATGATAGGGATTACTTGCTCAAGAAGCAATATGTATGGCTCTCCAAGAAGGTTTGAAGGGAAACCTAGAACTAGGGCTGAGGAATATTTATTGATATAAAGTGCCTTGGACTCAAAAATCCTAAGAGAATAGGGTTCCTTAAGAAATCCTTGTGAAACTGGAGTGACAAGGTTGCAGGACCACAAAGAAACTGTAGTGGGCCCAAACAAGGTAAAGGGATTAGAGAGAAACTTCAAACAAAAGGTCTTGGCCAAGTGAGGGAGAGGAAAAGGATTAAAGATATTAGATTTGACTTGAGAATTTTAATGCAATGATCGTTAATGATGCTGCTAACCAAAAGAAAAATAAGGAGAATGGTTCGTGAACTAGGCTTGGTGAAACTTGAGATTCAACTGTTGGAATGGCTTCAAAATTGGAGGATCTCTCAAGGAACCACTAGTGCAACTCTAGACCAAATTTCATCAAGTTTGGATGTCTACAATTGATTTTGTGTGGTTCCCTAAGTGACAATAGGGTTAGGGATTAGAAAAAGAGGAGGGAGGTGGAAAGATTTTCATTTAGGTGATCATCAAGGATTAGACCAATTTCTAGTCTATTGGGAGAAAAAATTCAATGATATTTTAATGTTTAGAGTTTCTTTTACCTAATCAAGGAGTTCCCCAGCAACTTCACATAACCTTAAAGGAAGAAATTAGGTCACTACGAAAATTTATACTTCTTGATGTTGCAATTGATGACTTATCGAGGTAATTATGAAGATCATATACCCCTAGGAACATTCATTCACTATACCAAGTATGAAACACATGAAAAACCCTTAAAAATTCGCATTTCCATTAGGGCAACAACTCCAACTTCATGAGCGAAAATTTCATACATTATACATATGACATGAAATAGAAAATAGATCATGAAAACGAAACTTACAAGTATAGCGAATATATCCAATCATCAAGAAAGAGAAAAATCGAAGCTCCAAGACCAAGTGAAGATTTATAAATATAAAAATGCATCAAATATCTCCAATTCATCCTCCAATAGCTATAGTGAAATTCTCAGGAAGAAATAAAGATCAAATCCAAGTGATGATGAGAATCAAAGGATCTCTCATCAATTTATATCATCCTATAAGGATTTAATTTTCCTAATTAGGCATAATGATTCCACAATTAATAAAATAATGTGCAAAAATAACATTACTTAGTGACAAACCCACCAAGATAGATTCATAATATAAAAATGAGCCTCTCAAGAGGGAAAAATAATAGATACGATAGGTAAAAGGGCCATTGAAGAGGCCTAATGGAGTCCACTGTGTGTCAAAATGAAGGAATGGGCTCCAAACATAGTGATAAAGGGGGTGCCACCTAGATATCCAAGAAAATGACCCGTGGTGCCCCAAAGTGGTTGTAGGGGCACAAAAAGATCCTCATGGGTCTCCAAATGGATCGAACAATCCTGTATCCCATCTTTGAGGTCTGGAAGAATGATGCAAGCCCTCCCTTTATCTCCCATGGTGAGACACATCCTCATATGGGCCCTGGATTAGTTGCCAAGTGTGTTGTGAAAGAGTGTAGCCGACTGGGAAAGGTGGTCTAGGTGCATTATCATAATCAAAATAAATGGAACAAGAGAAAGTAATGAGTGGAACTGAAGGAACCCATGATGTGGAAATTTGCTCTCTGCTATGGTGGAGGCCCATGGCTATCAATGCTCACCCCACAAATGCTCATTTGACCCTTTGGAGGGCTTGGACACTGTATAGGGAGATCAAACCCAAGATGAAGACCCACCTGAAATCTTGTATAAGATCCATTGCATCCCCTCACCTTGTAGTACAAAAAATCATTAGTGCAATTGAGTAAATGATCTTACAAATCATGGAACTAACTGGAAACTTCATAGTGGCATGCCCTTCCATTATGGCCTATAGAACGTACAAGTGTGTCCAAGTTGAAGAAGAAGGTTAACCTATGACCATATTAGGTGGTTTCAACCTTTAAGGGGAGTGACCATCCATAATAATCCCGTCAGATGACAATTCACATGTAATACAATGATGAAACTGAGTGGGGCATCAAGGGAAGGCTCGAAGCCACATGCTACAATACAAGGGTAGCCATGATAAGGGAATCCCACACTTGGGTGTCTCAATGTAGGAGGGAGTGATCATGGTACATGAGTTACGCCAACCTTTGTTTTTTCACCTTTCTTCATATGACTTTTGTCTTTTATTGATTTTTCCTTTTATAATTGCTCAAGGCTCTAGGGGATGAGAGCATGGTCTATAAGATATAACAGTGAATACCCCTTCAAGGTGGGCAGTTCATCAGCCATTAGGGGTTGGGACAATCATCGGTTCCTTAATGATGTAGGGGGCCCTAGGAACTAGGGCGATGACCATAATGATAGGGGTAGAGCTCATGTTTGGCTTTTGCCCACATTCTAAACATGTATGTCCCAACCATATTTTTCATTTTATGGTACATTTCCTATTTAGAGTGGCTAAATTATGCTTTTCCCTTTATTCTTAGCTGCATCAACCTTTGGGCATCGTTCCAAGCCCAACCCAAAGTGTGGACAAGGGGAGGGGGAAGCTAACTCATTGTGGACCCAATAGACAAATCTGGACCCAAATGGGAAATATGTGAGAAGGGGTTATAATTAATGGAGGGGAGTGATGTATGTGGTGTTAGGAAGCGGGACCAGTCAACCAAAATCATGGTATCCCATGTAGTGGTGCTCCTAATGCTATTAGTCAATAAAGAAGATCACATGGGACTAGGATATAAGGTTAACCACCAAATTGGACAAGGGGACAAGAGTAAAAACCAAGCCCATTGTTTTTGCCGAATCCCCCCACTAATCCATGTTCAAAATTGTCCTTGAAAATTAATAAAAAATACCCAACTACATAATGAAAGCCACACCTTTGGGGTTGGAAGGCCCACCTTCAAACATACGATCATAACATATGGGATAGGAATCATAATGGCTGAATTAGGTGGCAGATATGGTAGCACGTCGAGCTATATGGTGGCTCAAGGGGCTACTGGATACCAACTGAGGACCATCTAGGAAAAATTTGTTCTCCTACAGGTGTTACCCATGGGTGGTGGGTAAAAGAAACTAACTCAACCAATCTTTAGGTTCAAGCTAGCCCTTTAACTAGAGGGGGCTCCCTCAAATGTTACGAGGCTTTAAAATTTTTTCACTATCATTGAACAATAACCATGAAGCACAATGGAAAGATCTAGGGTTTATTGTATAAGTGGTTGCTGATGAGTCACAAATCCCTGCTTAACAAATAAAGTCCTTTGCTGCAGAAGCCTTATCAAAGTGCCGACATTTAACTATGGACAAATATCATAACTTGAAAGGTTTTGATGGATGAATGGAGGAGAAATTAGAGAATTAGATAACCTCCATGAATACCTAATCATCTAAGATGAGAAGAAACGTGTAGATGAATCTCTATAGTAAAACATCAATACATTTAAGCATAACGTAGAAGCAACAATCTAGTGATTTTTGGGTGGTCAACTAAACATATTGTTCAATATTTTACTCAATGTAAAACATAACTTTTCTAGGGATGTCGGGGAGGCTAATACCCATCCCAACCCTTCCCAATGTATTACACTACCTCAGATATATGTAAAAATAGATTATGAAGGAACAAGAAAAGACATACATAAGAAATAAATTATGTCATTAACTAGAGCCAGAAGCCTTTGATTAAAAACTTTATAATAACACTTCACAAGGCTTTGACATCAAAAGCCAACCCTTATACAATTAAAATGAAAGTATATATATATATATAATTACAACCTTGAAGCCATTGCAAGCTTTCAAGGATAAAATCCTAATAATAAATTTAAAAATAATATCTAATTTGTTACAAACTTTATGGAAATAAAATCCATCTATATAAACAAAAAATAAACAAAATATTTACTTTCTTACAGGAAATTTGGAATTGAAGAAAATCTTCTGCTTAGAATTTTGGATTTAATCCTTTAACTTCTGATTCTTTCTTTGGAATATGGATTTTGACTGCCACTTGTATCCATAAGATCTCTTATTTTTGAATTGATCCAAAAGAATCTAAATAAGCCATTGATTGCTAAAAAACAATTGACTTAAAATATGGGTTATGATCCTTTATCTTCTAAATTCTCTTTGACTTGCTAATCCTCTGTCTGGAGATTTGAATCCGTTCTCTTAAAATCAAGTAACTATCTAACAATCAAGGCAATAAAATTTTGACATCTGATTCTATGCCTCAAATCTGGAACTGCTGAAGTTATGGAAACCATCCATTAGAAATCTGCCAACTACGCTTTAAAAGAGGGTCAATTTTCTCACTTGTTCAACCAATCTCCTTTTCATTCAATTTTAGGAGAATATTTTTTTGTTGTTGTTGAGATTTTTATTTTATCTCCTTACTATCCTACAACTGCTATATTTCTTCATGAAACTTCCACCATCTAATTGTGTACACACATTTTTACACTAGGCTTGGGGAGTGTGAAAGGTAATTCTTTGAATTTTTTACTAGCATTGACTTCCTTTTGCATTCCTCTCATGTATGTTCCCAAGATGTAGTGAGTATAGTATGAAAAATAGCAAAAAGATGATAAAACTGATGATTTTTAATATTCTTCCCAAGTGTTCGCATCCTTTAAATCACTAGCATACACCTCCAGGTGTATAACCTTTGTTATAGTGCAAATTGGTGGTTTTGTGCAGGCACCAATAAACTTTAATATCAAACACAAGTCTGATTGTACTACTATATCAATAAGTTTTCCAGAACAACTCACAACAAGCACTATAACTTATCATAAATTTAGAATGAATACATAAGTGTGAAATATGTCTTCCCAGTTTCACTAGTGAAGTCCAGTGCATGACAAACTCAACCTAGTCCTTCCTTAAAATCTGACAACTGCCCTTTTCCAAGAGAGTTCATGGTAATTTTCCTTTGACAAAATTCCACACAGTGATTTTTTACCCATGGGCTAGAACTACATATATACTTGATCCCTTTATCGGTTAGAAGCATTTAATATATTCCATGGAAACTTGGACCTTTTGGAGTATCCCTTGAATATTTTATAGATAATAGAGAAGTTTTAAAACACAATTAATTGTGTTTTTCTTTTCTTTCAATTTCTTGTATTGATCCTTGCAATATTCATACACAATACTATTAATGTAAATATTTCAGGAAGGTGTACAAAAATTGCTTCACTTAAGTCACTAGTGACAAGTGACCCTAACAACAAGATGTGGATGTTTATGCTTCAGATCTGCAATGACAAAAGAAGAAAACCCTGCAACAAAAAGATCATGTGCAATCTAAAACATAAAACAACAACAAATATTTTATGCAATAACCCAATAGAATAAGACTTTAATATTTTATTAATAACACCTGGTGAAGGAGATCTACAACATGGGTCTACAAATCCTCCTTTGTGGGATGAGTCCTTTGATGTCCTTGTGCTTCAACGATCTTTTCTCTCTCAATGCGTGAAAAACCCAAAACAAAGAATGGAACTCAAGTGGGAGCTTGAATGTGAGAAGACGATAATGATGACGATGATAATGATCATGGTGAAAAATGAATGGAAAACCCCTCTTATTTATAATAAAGTATTTGGTTGATCACGAAAATGGAAAATAATAAAATAATATCGACCAAATTAAGGTCTAACTGTTAGGAATACTTTATTATATTTTTTGGAGAGGGAAAATATATTAAAAATGGTCAAATATATTTATTTAGAAATAATAAATAAATAAAATTATTTATTACTTACTTCGTGAGGATTAATAAAGGTGTGAAATTGAAATAATTACTAAATAATAATTTAACAATTATTCCAAAAATAGAATTAAGGAACAATAAATAAATAGTGATTTATTTAATTATTCCAAGGTGATTTAGTCAAATGTGACAAGGAATAATTATCAAATAATGATTTAATAATTATTCCTGGAGAAAATTGAATAAATAATAATGATTTATTCAATTATTCTCATGGGGTTTTCTAAGTTTAATAAGAAATAACTTAATAAAAGTGGTTTACTAAATCATTTCCTATGGTGAAAGTGATTTACTATGGTAAAATTAACCCTACATGGTGTATTTCGATCCTCCTAGTTAGAAATGGCTAGGTGATCATTTTTTAGGCGATAACAAATTCCCCCCCAACGTATGAGTGTTAGGAGAAAATCGTATGACCGAAATATGTTGTAGGTTACACTTCCAAGAGACACCAAAGAGGAGTCAAAGAGAGAGAGAGAGAGAGAGAGAGAGAGAGAGATACAACTAAAGAAATGGAAGGAAGGATGAAAATGGAGGGGGTGAGACCTATGAATATGATATAATTCTCCTTTTATTTTGGAGTACATGATCTCAAATGAGGTAGGGGAGGCATACCCACATCTGCTGAGATAACTAAGTAAAAATAATAATGGTGCCCCCAATAATGTGGCTATGAGAAACAAGTATATGATACGTGATACATGGTATGATGGAATCAATGTGCCAAAAATTAATACCTTGAATCCCATATACATAATGTGCTTGGAAGAATAGATGTCATGACTAAATATAATCACATCTAAGTACATCAGACATAATGCCCCTCAAGCTGACATGGTGAGGGGGAATCACAACCAAAGAAGCTCTGCTAAACAAGAAAGGGCTCTAAAGATATGAATGGATCATCTAAAGAAGACATGCATGTTGTGGGTGCTGCAAGCGATTGAAATCGAACCCATCAAATCTGCAAAAGTACATTTGAGGTTGGATCATAATCTGCTGCCATTCGGGCATGTTGGGGGCTACCAGAAGGGCCACCCCCTCATGAGGTTTGGAACATATCACACGCACCTAGGAAACACTCGTACAAAATGTTGGATCACCGGACCATCAAGTGTATGATTCTCAATCATGCGATAATGATTTGGAGTCGAGCACGCGACAAACAACCAAGTCAAAGGGAAAAGTTGATTCCCTTTGCTTGATTTGAGGCACTGAGCAATGATTAAAGTTGGAACCAATGTACACTACCCTCTAAACCAATCTCCTAGAATAAATGTGTTGAAATCAAGAGAAGAGGGATTACGAGAGGTGAGACAATGATAATTCCTCAACAAAGGCATGAGGGTCATAGAAATGTGATTGATGGACTAACACCAAGGATGATGATGGAAGGATATGAAATGAGAGGTAGACTGATGACTTCCCTTATCAGAGCATGATATGCATGGTTGACTTGGCAACAAATGACTTGTTAGAAACTTATATATTATAGAGCAATGGAACACATAAAATATTGCACAAATATAAACACAGAACATGCATAAAACAAGAGAGATACAAATATACGTGGTTCACCCAATTTGGGATACATCCATGGAAAAGCAACCAATCCTTCCTTTTATATTATCCAACAAACTGAAGAGATACAACCTACAACAGATCTGCTGTAATTCCCTTTTTGCTCTCACACAATCTCCTCTCTCTTTCTCACTCAGAATACAGATCTACATAGATGCAATACAATTCCCTCATATATAGCGAGGGGTTACTTTCAAGGGAACAAAACTCAAAATTAAACATAAATTCTACCATCAGATCTTTGCCTAATGAATGACCCAGATTGACTACGAAATTACAACATCTTACAAGGAAATTTTACATTTATTTTTAACTTTAGGGGTGCTTCCCCTTATCCTCTGCTGGGGGGGCTCCAAATAATCGCTTCCGCCCACCCTGGACCCCCCTGGTGGCGTACATTTTACAGCGGCGTTGTCGCCACATTACGAACTGGGGTCCAATGCGGTGATACCTCTGAATAAAGAAAATAATCAGGATCCACACCCAACAATATCCCACTTGGAGACTGATTATAGAAACTCCACCGCTACTTCATTTGTTGGACAATGACTCCACTTTGGACTTGGTTGTTTCTCATCTTCTTCATCATACTTGAACACCAATTGAAACTGAGTAGAATCTCAGTTTCTCCCTGGTTACAACTTTTGTTAACATATCTGCAAGATTCTGGCTAGTGTGTATCTTTTCTAGCTTCAACTGTCCATCTTCCAACACTAGCCGTATGAAATGGTACTTGAGATGTATATGTTTAGTCTTGGAATGAAATGCAGAGTTTGTTGCAAGATGTATGACATTTTGTATGTCACTGTATAACCTGCCCAACTCTTGCTTCTTACCCAATTCATCTAGAAACCTTTGTAACCAAATCATTTCTTTACTAGCCTCTGTAGCAGCAACATACTCTGCTTCCGTTGTTGATAGTGCAACAACACTTTGCAGTTTTGAAACCCAACTGACATTTGTTCCACCAATAGTAAAACATACCCTGTTGTGCTCCTCCTGTTATCTCTATCACCCGCCATATCTGCATCAACATATCCCTGTAGAGCAATGTTTGAACCACCAAAGCATAATGCTTGATTTGTGGTACCTCTCAAATACCTAAGATTCACTTCATGGTCATCCAATGTTCTTTTCCTAGATTGTTCATGTACCTGCTTACAACTCCCACTGCATGTGAAATATCGGGCCTTGTGCAGACCATTGCATACATTAAGCTTCCAATTGCTGATGCATATGGAACTTTAGACATATAAGCTATTTCTTCCTGAGCCTTGGGACACACCTCCTTACATAGTTTGAAATGGCTAGCCAAAGGTATACTAACTGGTTTTGCATTCTACATATTAAATATTTTGAACACCTTTTCTATGTACTCACTCTGAGACAATGTTAATTTTTTATTCTTCCTATATCTAGTTATTCTCATACCAAGAATTTGTTTTACAACACCCAAATCCTTCATTGCAAATGTGTTTGCCAATTTTCCTTTGAGCGCATTTATTTCTTGCATGTTAGAATCTACAACAAGCATGTCATCTACATATAATAACAATATAATACAATTGCCATCATTTTTCCTTTTGAGATAAACATAATGATCAAAGTGACATCTAGTATAACCTTGTTCAGACATAAACCTGTCAAATTTTAGATATCACTGCCTTGGATCCTGTTTTAAGCCATACAAGTTCTTCTTTAACCTGCACACTAGTTTCTCCTTCCCTTTTACCTCATATCCTTGTGGCCACTGCATATATATCTCTTCCTCCAAATCCCCATGGAGAAAGGTTGTCTTTACATCTAACTGCTCAAGATGCAAATATTCAGCTACTACTATACTTAAAATAGTCCTGATTGAAGTCATTTTAACAACAGGTTAAAATATCTCATCAAAGTCTATACCCTTTTTCTGTGCAAACCCCTTCACCACAAGTTTAGCTTTATACCTTTTTCTACCTCCATCTTCTTACTTCAACTTGTAAACTCATTTATTCTGCAATATTGTTTTACCTGCAGGAAACCTGACTAAGTCCCAAGTCTGGTTATGTGCTAAGGAGTCCATCTCTTCTTTCATGGCTTGCTCCCACTTCTTCCTGGTTTCTACCTGCACTGCTTCTTCATAAAGTTCTGGTTCACCAGAATCAGTCAACAATAGATAATATAATGAAGGCGAGTATCATTCAGGGGGTCTACTTATCCTGGTAGATCTTCTAAAACCACTTTCAGGTGTTTAAGGTGCTTGTTGCTATTGTTTTTATGGGTGTTGATCATTATTATTTGTAGGCATCTTCACTTTTTCTATGATGTCATCAAGAAATGTGTATTCTCTGTTTTCTTTTTCCTATTTCATTTCCTGCATCTGATCCTTATACAAAATCTTTTCATTGAATATGACATCTCTTTTGCGTTTTTCATAATCATAAAAGCGATAACCAAAATCATTAACACCATATCCAATAAAGGTACATTTCTTTGATTTTGCCTCAAGCTTTGTTCTATTTTCTTTATTAATGTGGACAAAGGCTTCACATCCAAAAGTCTTTAAAAATGAGTAGTTTACCTTTTAACCTGTCCATGCCTCCTCTGGAATACCACCATCCAAGGAACTTGAATGTCCTCTGTTTATTACATAAACAACAGTATCTACAACATCTACCCAAAATTGTAAAGGAAATCCTGCATGCAATCTCATACACCTTACACGCTCCATGATTGTCCTGTTCATCTTTTCTGACACACCATTTTCTTGTGGCGTTCCTGGAACTGTCTTCTCTCTGCTAATTCCATTCTCTGAATAGTACCCATCAAACTCTTTGCTGCAATATTCACCTCCATTGTCTGATTTGAGACACTTCAACCTTTTACATGTCTCATTTTCAACCAAAGCTTTCCATTTCTTGAAAGTACCAAATACATTAGATTTATTTCGAATACAATAAATCTAGGTTTTCCAAGTTGCATCATTAATAAAAGTAACATAATAATGAGAGCCACCGCGAGATGATACCTGAGCAGGTCCCCAGAGATTTGTAGTTACAAGCTCTAATTTTCGCTCTTCTTTCCTTTCCCAACTCTAAAGAATCTGAATCTCTTATGTTTTCCATAAACACAATTCTCATAGAATTTTAAATCAACATGCTTCAAACCTAGCAACAAATTTATTTAGTGAAGAATTTGCATCCTCTTCGCACTCATGTGCCTGGGTCTATGATGCTACAATGCTGTATATTCTCATGTAGAGGTTAAAGCATTAACATACTTAGAAATACCATTGCATAAATATAATGTACTGACCTTTTCTCCTTTTTCTATTACCAGGGCTCCTTTAGTGACCTTCTAGGTTTTATATGTAAAATTAGTTACAAAGCCTTCACCTCCCAATTGCCCTGTTGAAATCATATTTTTCTTCAGATCTGGAACATGCCTTACCTCCTTAAACAATCATTGATTTCCATTATGTTGTTTTATGAAAACTTTACCCATTCCAATGATTTTACAGGGTTTATCATTAGTTAATTGAACCTGTCCAAAATCTCCTTGAACATAATCATGAAAATGTTTCCTATTAGGTGTGGCATGGAATGAGGCCCTTGAATCTACCACCCATGCATCAATAATATTTTCTAATGAAAGAATCAAAGCATCTTGCAACACATCACCTTCAGTCAAATTCGCTTCATGATTTTTTTCTTGCTGCGCATCTCCTTCTTTTCCCTTCCGAGACATGCAGTCTTTCTTCAAGTGTCCTTTCTTCTGGCATTTCTAGAACACTATCCCTGATCTAGACTTGGATCTACCTTTCCTTCACTTACTACGATATCCTGGGCTCTTTCCTCTTTCCATTTTTCTTCCCCTAGTCTTTGCAGTCAAAGCATTACCTGATGTCTCACCCGAGCTTTTCTGTCGCATTTCCTCGTTAAGGATTGCACTGATAACATCATCAAACTTTAAAGTACTAGATCCAGAGACAAACTCACTAATGGCCATAACTAAACCATTCCAACTTTCTAGCAATGTGCATAGAAATAACAGAGCCCTAATTTCATCATCAAAAGTTACCCCTACAGAACTTAACTGACTGGTAGTTGTATTAAATTCATTTAAATGATCAATAACAGATCCACCTTCTGACATCTTCATATTAAATAAAAAATTCATAAGTAATACCTTATTTGAGGCCAAGGGTTTTTCATATAATTTTGCCAATGCCAACATTAAACCCTCTGCTGTCATTTCCTTTGAAATATTAAAGACTATCGACATTGCTAGGCACAATCTTATTGTTCCAAGTGCCTTTTTGTCGAGAATATCCCATTCTATGTATATCATACTCATTAGCTTCTTTGCCTTTCCACTCAATCGTAGGTACACATCTTTCTGATACAGATAATCTTCCATTTTCATCTTCCATAGCTGGTAGTTTTGGCCGTTAAATTTTTTGACCCTAAACCTACCATCTTCTGCCATTTCTCCCACTAGAACCAGGAATCCTTCTCTCCTGCAATTTTATCAGCCAAATAGACCTTCGACTCTGATACTAGTTGCTAGAAAATTATATATTACAAAGCAATGAAACACATAAAATATTGCAGAAATATAAACAAAGAACATGCATAAAACAAGAGAGACACATATATACATGGTTCACCCAATTTGGGCTATATCCACGAAGAAACAACTAGTCCTTCCTTTTATATTATCCAACAAACTAAAGAGATAAAACCTACAACAGATCCGCTGTAATTCCCTCTTCACTCTCACACAATCTCCTCTCTCTTTCTCACTCAAAATACAGATCTACATAGACGCAATACAATTTCCTCATATATAGCGAGGGGTTGCCTTTTAGGGAAAAAAACTTGAAATTGAACATAACTTCTATCGTCAGATCTTCTCCTAATGAATGGCCCAGATTGACTACGAAATTACATCTTAAAAGTCATCTATTTTTAGCTTTGGGGGCGGTGCCCCCGATCCCCCTCCAGGGGGGGGGCTCCAAATAATCGTCGTCACCCCCCTTTGGGCCCCCCTGGCAGCATACATTTTACGGGTGGCGTTGCCGCCATATTACGAATTGGGGTCCAATGCGGTGATACCTCTGAATAAAGAAGATAATTAGGCTCCATACCCAACATGACTCGATTCCAGAGGGGATGGTCATTTACTCAGACAGGGGCTTTTCAAATATGGAGCAGTATAGATGGAGGCAAAATATGAGTACAATGGGATGAATGCGACACAAAGATGTTTGGGACATTGTAATTGAACTCAAGTGGACTCAGAATAAACTCCATAAATGTGAGGATAACTCATCTATGATGCTCTAAACAAGGGTGACTCGATGATGTTGCCACATGGAGGGAGGCCCAAAGGGGACTGTACAAACATGAGTAAAAAATGTTTACTCATGACAAAATAGACATGTGATTCAGCAAGTGTAAAGGTAAAGTGGTACCAGATTTCAAGTGCCTCATATGAAGAAATTCAATTTTAATAGGCAGTAAAGTGAGACCTCGTGGAAAAATGGCTTCCTAGTGAAGTTTCAAATTTCCAATAACAAAGAGAGACCCATTATAGAACTTGGTGAGAGCTTTCCAATGGCGCTAATGATCCATCAAAGTGAGCTATGGTTTGGTCACAATTGGTGACATACAAAATAGGTTTTTCTTATAAAAGGGCTTCTTGCCCCCAAATTAAATTCATTTGCACATTGCGCTGTTGGATATTTTGGAGAGGAAGAGGAGGCCCTAAACCTTAGCGAGCTCAGAGTAGACAAAACGACCGTTAGAAATTGGATTTGTGAATTTCAGGTAGGTGGTCTTATCTAAAAATGGTCCTAATGCTTCTTGGAAGGATTATTCATGGTGAATAATCGAGGTAAGAAGGAATACAAGAATGAACTACTAGAGAAGCTCTAGGATCATCCCTACCCACCAAGTAAAAAATGAGGACTGGGAGGTAAGTGTGGTATCACATAGAATAGAATATTTGAAGATATGGTATCAAGCATCTGCAATATGTCATGTGTGTATGGCTCGCCGTAGACGTTCGTGGGACAAACACACCTAGATCGTTGGGGTCTAGGCCGATAATCGTGTTAATCAAGTGAGAAGGTGGCCAGATATGCCATCATGCCCCTAAGCATGAGATATTCCCCCCCAACATATGATTATGGAGGAGGCTTATCAGGTATGCAAAGGTGAGAATGATGCCCCTAGCGAGATGAGTTTGTGGAGTGCCATTGAGTTCCAAATGCTCAAATAAGGGATTCAAGCATCTGGTTCCCCAGGCATGATATCCTCAAGAGGATGATGAGTAGATGTAGAGGCATAGGTGCCCCCCATTTTTATATTTATGGATGTAGCATGCTATGGACATGTCAAATGTATTTAGAGTAGTGGACTCCAAACACATTTTGATGATGTGGTTCACCATTTGTTTATGTTATGGATGTCTTCATGTGGGAAGAGTGGATAGATACAATTAGAGAAAGGAAATGGGGAGTTGCCAATCTCATTTGGCACTACATATAGGAGTCAAATGGACTGAATTTCTAGGTTTGCATACATGGTGTCACTATACCAAAGAGTACCTTCAAATATAATGAACTGATTCTCATCTAGACGATACGATGGTTGAACAACAACAATTTCTAAGGGATTGAGTTGTGGATGTAAGATGGAGGAAATAATTAAGTGGAACATCCCTAGAGTGATCTGAAGTGATATGAGACTCTAGAGGTTCTTTTAAATGAGGAAGAATAATGGTACTAGAGTTAACACTACTAGATGCACTAAGAGGGTTGGGGAGAATCACTTCTCCTGGACTCTCAAAAGTGGATGCCCCCTTACCCAAACATTGAGTGACAATGTAATGGCCACAAGGTGGTTGTGGTTTGAATTCTTGGGTTCAACATAAGGGGTTTTGGAACTAATCAACCTCACCATGAATGAAGTCTTTAGACTCCACAACATATTGATAATGGGTTTCCTGGAGAAGGAAGTACGCCCAATGGTGCATATCATCCCAAGGATAATCACGGGTGATCATGGCTTCCATGATGTCTTCATCATAATGAAATATGGGAGGGCAGTAGGTAGAGAGACTATATGATGAAGGTGAGCTACCTAAGACATCTTCATGAGAGACAAGGTTCACATGCATGCGCATCATCAACGTTGGGAGACATATGACTAGTAGATGTGTGATCCAAGGGATCAGTAAAGTGCTCAAAATTCAAAGTATTCAAAAGTGCTTGAAACCCATAACAGAGAGTATATCTTGATGACCTGAATCCAACACAACTTGAATCGCTCAAAATAGATATCATATACTCTTGATATCGCGTTCTGATTGTTTTCCCAAACAGGTAAAAAATTTGTAGGTTGGTTGCAGGATTGCTGACTAGGCAGTCCGTATGTTGACTGGGCAGGGTGACTAGATTGGTTGACTGGGTTACTCTAGCCAATGACAGGCTTCCACTTGTCCTCACTATATTGGTTCAAACCTGTAGAGTTTTGATTGGTTTAAATGGTGGTTTGTTGGACCAATGAGTGGGAGCCACATGAGCCAATGATGGGTAGCCATGTGGCCTCCCAATGGTCAACTAAAATTTTGTATGACCGAAATGCCTCCGGGAGAGTCGAACACAAGACCTTTGAACCAAAAATGCATCGCCTTACTGCTAGGGCACATGGTGTTTCTTCTTATGTATAGTGGAACAATTGTATTTAAATTTAATGTAGTTTAGTATTGGGGGATGGGGCTGGGGCTAAGCCCTTGCCCCTTGTCACCCCATGCTCATGAGACCGTAGGCAGGGGAGCCAAGGGCTCAAGCTTAGCCCAAGCGCAAGGTTCTGGCACCTAGAGTAACCAACACCCGAACCATGATATATACACTCGGAGCACCAACAATTGCGGGGTAGAGTTTGGGGACCAGCCCTCGATCACCTTATTTCCATGAAACCACACGCCATCATAGCGAAGAGATCGACAATCAAGCAAAGAGAAATAGGGACCAACCCATGGTTTTAGTGCTACCAGATGACCACAATGGAGTTTGGTGTTCGGGCGTAAAGTTTAGGGGAACAACCCCGATTTTATGCAGCACATAGAACTAACCACTGAAGAGCCAAGGGGCTATGCCTGTGAGGGTGGGTGGTTAGCCCAAGCCCTCGGGTGCATGGCCCCATGTGGCCCAAATTTTCTGCCATAGGTCTTACTAGAAAATTAAATGGAGCGACATTTTGCACCCAATTCGGCACAAATATTTCTGGCATCGGGTGAAATTGTCGCACTTGGAAAAGGCATATTCGTAGGATGGATAGCACATCAGTGCAATTTGTAGATTAGTTAGTGGAGAAAAGTTTGAGAGAGCATAAATTCTTCAATTTTTGAATAAATTAAGCCCAACAAAAGCCTAGCTAGGGGTTTTTGATTGTTTTGAAGCCATTGCAAACATAATTTTTACATTTTGAGCAATGTAAATCCATGTAAACACAAATTTAAATTCTTAATGAAAGAGGCCCAACATTGGAAGTTGGACCAGGAGATGTAGCCCAAGAGAGGGGTGAACTCCTCTATCATTTTTCTGTCATGTGTTTATGATATGGTATTTTGTCTATGTTTTATGATGTTAACTAAGTTTAAAAACCATTATTTTATGTGTTTTGCAAAGTGATCCATTGCCTAAAATACATAAAAGTTTACTTGCAAACTTATCATCACCTTCAAGTTTGCCACTTGGCTTCGTTGTATTGGTTCGAATCTGCCTTTTTTAGGAACAATAAATTTGGGGGATATGCTGACGGGGGTGGGCGGTTAGCCCTATCCCCCATGCACATTGCTTCATGTGGCCATAAGTTTCCGCTATATGCCTTATTGGACAATTAAACTAAGCGACATAATGCACCCAATTCGACATTAATCTCACCGGCGCCAAGCAAAATTGTCGCTCGGTGTGCCTTGGAAGGGAAGAATTCATAGGATGGTTAGCAATCTAGTGTAGTTTGTAGATCAATTAGCAGATAAAAGTTTGAGAGAGCATAACTTCTTCAGTTTTTAGCCAAATTGAGCCCAACAAAAGCCTAGCTAAGGGTTTTTGACTATTCTGAATCCATTGGATATATAATTTTTACATTCTAAGAAATGTAAATGCATTTAAATACAAATTTGAGAAATTAATGAAAGAGGCCCAACATTGGAAGCTGGACCAAGAGATGTAGCCCATGAGAGGGGTGAACTCCTTTATCATTTTTTCTATTATTTGTTTATGATATGGTATATTTGTCTCTGTTTATGTTATTAACTAAGTTAAAACCATTTATTTTAAGTTCTTTTTCAAAGTGATCCATTGCCTAAAAGACTTAAAATTTTACTTGAATTTTTTTTATCACCTTCAAGTTTGTATTACAAATTAGTTTGGTATCAGAGCTCAAGGTTATTGTGAAGGTTTGATTTTGTTTGCAAGTGTTTTTTGATGCTTACAAGGTTGAAGCTTAAAAGAGGAGAAGGAGAACTTATGGAGCCAAGGTCTAACCAATACGGAGAGGCCAAGTGGAAGCCATCCATTGACCCAAGAAACAGAATCAACCTATCCAGTCACCCTTCCTAGTCAGTATATGGACTGCCCAGTCAGCAATCCTGCATCTAATCTGCAATTATTTCACTTGTTTGGGAAAATTATCAGAACGCGATACTAGGAGCATACGATATTGGTTTTGAGAGATTCAAATTGCATTGGATTCAAGTCATTGAGATCTGCACTTTGGTATTGGTTTCGAGAAATTTTTAACACTTTGAATTTTGAGCACTTTATTTGATCCCCTAGATCAATCCTCCTAACTAGAAGCTTTTGGACCTCCAAAAGACTATTTTCAGTCAATAAATAGATGAGGGTACAATTCCCTCACCCTTCCCTTTTAAATCCTTTAAATCCATTTGGATTTTCCTAGTTTTCTACCTTTGAGCCCTAGATAGTGTGCCATCCCAGACCTTCAAAATGAGTAACAACATCCTCTATGAATGAAATCTCAGTGTCACCATCTATGGATATGTGGTTGTCATCATGGAAAGATGTTTCTTTCCATGATGACAACCACATCTCCATAGATGGTGACACTGAGATTGCATTCACAGAAGATGTTATTTTCATTTTGAAGGTCTGGGATGACACATTATCTAGGGCTCAAAGGTACAAAATTAGGAAAAGCCAAATGGAATGAAAAGGGAAGGGTGAGGGAACTGTACCCTTATCTGTTTATTGACTGAAAATAGTCTTTTGGAGGTCCAAAAGCTTCCAATTGGGAAGAGTGATCAAGGGGATCAATGAAGTACTCAAAATTTATAGTGTTAAAAAATGCTCAAAACCTGTACCAAAGCGTAGATATCAATGACCTGAATCCAACACAACTTAAATCACTCAAAACCGATATTATATGCTCTCGATATCACATTCTAATTGTTTTCCCAAACGCGTAAAAATTTTACAAGTTTGATGCAGGACTGCTGATTGGGAAGTTCGTGTGTTGACTGGGCATGGTGATTAGATAATAGGTTGACTGTGTTTCTTGGGCCAATGATAGGCTACCACTTGACCTCTCTTTATTAGTTCAAATTTTTCTTTTCCAGAACCATGAAGACCGAGGTGTTCTTCAGAGACAGTTTGATAGAATCACAATTGGAAACATCAAGAGAGTCCCAATAAATCGATCCCATGGATGATAACAGATAGAGAATAGGGGCATTACTATTGTCATCTCAACTTCAGGCGGAGGGATCACAATGGGTGGTTGAGAGGCCTCTTGTTCTGGCATAATAGTGGGACCAGAACCCGCAGGTAGAGGGAGGTGGTGTTGTAACTTATTTTTACCCTATTAATATTTTGTAGTTTTTCCTTTCTATTCAGAAAAAAGAGAGAAAAATAAAAAATAGAAAAAATAGAAAAATAAATAAAGAAATAAAATAATGAAAAGAAAAGAGAATAAAAAAATTCAAAAGAAAGAAAGAAAAAAGGATAGAAAAAGAAATAAAAAATAAAAAATCTGAGTAATGGCATATGTTTAAATGCTTCTTTTTATAGTTTATTGTATTTCAAGTTTTTTATACAATAAATTGATTTTATGTGGCCGCCACTTATCAATAATTAACAAAGGCGCAATACTCAATTGTTAAGATTGGGCTCGTCAGGATCAACGACCCCCGAATAATGGTGGGACCCCCCGCATTCTTGAACAATAATGAGGGGGGGGGGTCCACAAAGCGGATTCCATATAATATTCTTTCCCTACGTGTCAAACCCACAACAATTACAACCCCCTCCACTCAATACCGCTTATCACTGCCAAGCTCCCCCCTCCCACTAAAAACTCTCTTTCCATCCATATCTCCCATGATCCATACTTTCCACTATTTTTACCACCTGCAAAAATCCCGCTACATATATCCACTGCTATCCTTCCCACTACAAATAGAAAATGACCGTTGCTCAGTCTTATCTCCCACCAATGTTCTTCCACATTTAATCCCCCGCTCCAATAACGGTCAAGTGAACACAAAAATGTTATTTGTTCCTAATAACCACTATTATCCTTTTTCAAATCGACTATTTGCCAATTCTCCCTGCTATTGCAATTCTCAAAACAAAACTACAAGAAGAATCCCAGAAGATAGCGACCTCCAACCGTCATTATTTCTAGGTAAATTTCTTTAAATTTCTTCAGTAATTTTGTTTCTCCTAATGGTTTCCCATAAAGGAAAATTGAAAGTGCCTGTAGATAATCCTCTGCTGCCCCCTATGATTAACTTGGATGAACTCCCACTATTTGACACTTAGTTTAAAACTATAGAGACCAATTGTGAATTCAGTCTGTACGAACTTCACAATTGGGAATTTCAAAAGTACGAATATGCGAGTGATGAATTATATTTTTGGGAATCCCTACTACCCTAGTTTTGTTTCCCTCAAACCCATCATTTTCCAGAATTCGTCACCTGGTGTGGAATCCGATATCTTCCTAGCCAAAGAGTTGCAATTACTCAGAAACATGAAACTATTTTCCATATAACAACTGAGTCAATTTTCCAAGCCTTCCTTTTTCCTCTGATGCTCTAATGGAAATATATCAGAAACTCTCTTTCTCACAGAGAGCTCACATATTTGAGTCCTTTTTAGCAGAAAACTCAGAATTACGCAGAACGAACCCACCTTATCCCTCTGCAATGTTTCCTGAGATGCCTAGGAAGGTCATATCCTCATTGTCTGTCTGTTAGGATATCCCAGTGATCAGTGGGTTGATGAAGTCATTTTAGGCTTTCTATCAACGTTTTATTATGGTAAAAAACCTTCAATTATGTTCAACTACAGTGAGTTTATTTTTGATGTAATTCATGATCAATTTTTAAAGTTTAGCACTGAAGGATCATTTAAGGATCAATAAATATTGGTTTACTTGTTCTTATATCATTAGTTAGAAAGATTCAACTTTATTTTACAAAAGTTGGATGTTGAACGTAAACCTCAACTCGTGATCCATTGGACATCTTTAGTGAGAAAAACCTTTGAAGAGCTTTCTTTTAGTTATTTTGTTAATCAATTATTTTATATAGAAACTTTTTTGCTAAACTATGATATAGTCCTGAGAGTTTCAACATAAAGAAAAATAATTTTTCATATGAGTGAGCATACTAAGGTTGGTGATTGGTATTTATACTAGAATTTCACTAAACTCAGGATTTATGATTGTGAACTTCAACCATATAAATTTCCAGTGTTCCTCCCCATGAGGATTTTTTCACTTGAGTACATTAGGTAGATGATGAACATGGATGAGGTTCATTTTGTTTCCAAAAAACAAAAAGTGTAGTTTAAATTGAAAGTACAGGTTGGTCCATTCATAATCAACACTAGAGTTACAAAAACAAAAATCAATGACTTACTGAACTAGATGAACTTTGAGTTGAGTTTTAGTTGGTCATATGATCCATTATGAGTAATCTCATCAATGAGAATTTCTTATTTTTCTAAACTATATATGCATGTGGGAAAACCTGAAATTGAGCAATATGCCAACAAGTAAGAATGGGCAGAGAATACATTGCAGGAGATTGAGGATCCAGTTTCTAGTCAAACAACATTGGAAACTCCAAGGATGAAAAAAAAAGAGATAAAGAGAGTAAGATAAAGTATATCTCCAGCACAGTTAGAGTTACATAAATCAACATTTAAAGTATTCAAAAGGAGGAAAACTATAAATCTTGATGAAGAATCTTCAGAAGCTCAAACTTCCGAAGAGCTTACTAAAATTTTACTATTAGCATAATCTCCTTTCTCATTACAACAAATTCTTGAAGCCACATTGGATTATCCTTATTCTCATTCTTCTCCAAAACAACAAAGTTTTTTTCCAAATTCTTATAAATGAAGAAGAAAAATGAGAAACTAAAGAATTCCACATATGTAGAGTTTTGGAAGCAGTCTTCCACAACTTAGAATAGATTACTTTCTTCCCTTGATAATGAAAAAGGTTAGTTCGAATTAGCATTTTTGTAATGAAAGGTCCTTGTATCTAAATGTGTTGAAGATTATAGAGCTTATGTGTTGTCATTTAACACCAAGAAAATAGATCATATTGATCAAATTGGCCTTCATAAGCAAGCAGGAGAAATGATATATTCGTCTTTGATAAGTTCAGCCACAGAAGCTTCTAAGCTACATGCTTCTCTGAATAACATTCATTCCCAATTAAAATTGGAAAATATTTCATCCCTAGCGAAATACACTAAAATCAAAGGGCCTGATGATTTAGTTATAAAATTAGGATTAGATCCTAAAGATATAAAGGCAGCTGAGAAAATAATAAAAATCAGAAATGATGATATTAAAGCATTGAGGAAACAATTGGGGTTGCCAACAACTGAACATCCATAGGATCAAGAAGTTAGTCAATTAGCAAAGGAGAAGGAGAAGGAGAGCACACCTCAAATGATCGTCAAGTAGAACATACAAATACAAAAGATGGAAGCAAAAATGGAAAATTTAATCAAGGAAAGAGAGCTACAACTAGGTGCTGGAGTAGTAACTTCTATATTAGCAACTTCAACAACAATAATTTCTACAACAGTATTGTCCACAACAGAGACAGAGCCCACTGGTCAAAGCTCATCAGAGAAGTAAGAAAAACCTATTGAGAGACTTGTCATCAAGATATATGGAAATTGGAAAACTCATAATTCAACTGGAGAAAATTAAAAATGACAAGATAAGGGCGAAGAATACATATTTGGAACTTCAAAAAAAAATCAGATTAACTGGACAAATAGAGAAATCTGAGAATGAGTCATTGATTGCACAGACATTAGCTAAGGCAAAGGAGAAGATATGTATTGATACAAATTCTACCATGACTGAACTTTGGACATCTATTTGAATTATTTTTGAACAAGAGGAGTTAGTGAAAAGATCAAAAGAAGTCATCATAGGAATCAAAGAAGATTTGGAACACATGCGTGGAAAATCTAATAAAATAATTAAAGTACTCAATTCTAAAACTAAAGAAGAACTATAAGAATTTGGAATTGAGGGTAGAACTGATACTTTCCTAGAGGTAATAAGAGTGTTAACAAAAATAAATTTGATGTTACTTAGAGAACAAGTGTCAAAACTTGGAAGAACAGATTAAAAAGTTTCACAGAAAATTCAATATTCTGCATCAAAAGGGACTTCCAACTCTATGAAATTCTAGTGGCCAATTGATTCCACTAGAATATTATTAGTACAAATTTCACAGGATAACAATAGACAAAACCAAAATTTCCAAAGTCAAAGGGATAATCAGTGGGAAATCATTCTTAGAAGGCCTAGAGTATGATCTTTTCATTCAACATGAATTTAACCATTTGTTCATCACTAGGCTAACTTTTGAAAAATACATAGAAATCGACGAGGCATATAGGAAAGTAACAAATTTTCTATCCCAAATGATAAAATATGGGATAATTTACTTGAAATCATCGAGAAAAACAAAATTCAAGGAATTCAATGACCAATCACAAGAAAAGGAGTAGTGAGTTGAAAAAGAGGACCAGAAAGCAGAAAATTCACTTAAAGGCAACAATAATCAAGCAACACCCTTAAATTGTGTGTTGATTCTTCGAATCAGCTTAGAATAGCTACATTCTAGTTCTATTTTTGTGAATCTAAAACAGTTTCAGATATTATCTCATTTTCTAATAAATTTCAGTTTAGATCTAAGATATTTTTGGAATTAGTTTCAATAAGTATTTGGTAATTCGAAGAAGTTAAGGTTGAACCCTTGTAATGAACCAATGACATCATTGTAGTGATCAAAGCTATTTCTGAAGATAATTGAAGGATTCTGGATTCATTCTGAAGTGTATCTATGTGAGCTTTCCTTGTTATCAATTATGTTTTTCATATTTATTTCTACACATGTTCAAGGTAACATAGAAGTTTGGGCAAGGCAAGATTGAATATCAATCTCCCTGAAAACCCCTGCAAAGTTATAATTATTAAAAGAGATTAAATAACTTAATAGTTTGTCTTAGTTAATTCCTCTAGATTTTTTAATTGTTGCCTTCTGTCATCTCTTGAATGTGTATTGTTTGGCTGTAGAAAACTTCTACATGCATCTAATGTATAGGATAAATTAGATGTTCACTATGAATGTTTAATAATTATATAATTTCTTTAGTTTTTCTTTTCAAACCAATTCAAAGATTAATTCTGTTAGGAATGAAAATCGACCCTTTATTTTTCTAAAAAATACTTAGAAATTACATCTGTTGAAAGGTTTAATACATTGGACATCCATTTAAATCAAAACCTTACTTAGATGCTTTGGCATAGTTCCCCAACCTAGAACTATATGAAAATATACAACAGGTGGATTCACTACGAGCAACATGTAACTCGTGAAGCACTTGAAGTGTATCATGAAAGTCTTTGAGATAGGGACAATGATGGGAATACTGGCCATAGTTGTCACACAAATTACAAGGGTGATTCATGCACAAGGATTTGTTCTTCTTAGCTGACTCAGGTAAGGTGACATGGACCTCAGGGATGTTAGAGTCAGGAAAGGTATCAAACACCACATTTTTTATATGAGGGAGTTTAGGACAATTATTCGTAGCATGCCTAACAACATCACACAAATCACATGGAGGAGTAGGCTTTGAAGGCTTAGGATGAGTTGAAGTTGTTCGGGGTGCCTTGTCTTTGGTTACCTTTTTCTAGGCTTCGCCCCCCTCACCAGATGCTTTCACAACAAGAATGGCTCCTTGCTAAGGTTGTTGTGGAACTAAAGCAAAGGAAGAGGTAGGAACAGTAGGTTGAACTAGGGTCAAAGCAACATAAGGTTTAAGTTGAATAGGAGGAGTGCTTTTGAGAGTATCAATGTACCAGACTAAGATCCCCAAGGTGATGTTAGGTAAACTCAACATAGCCATGACAGGTTTAGAAAATATTCCAAGTGGCAGGAATAAGAAAGGTATCTGACCTAAGGGGTAATGAACTAGGGGAACTGCTACTAGATGGTTATGGCCAGGGGGAATGGTTCCAGGCTGGAAAGGACTAGGAGAGATACCAACAAAAGGAAATGGATCTTGAGGAATTATAACTAAAGGATAGGTTGAGTTGGGAGCAACAAGTTGTGGAGGGACTAGTTGTTGTGAAGTCATACCAAACCACTTTTTGGTAGCCTATGATGCTTTAAGCATGCAAACGCTAGAAGATCTAGGTTCCAAGGGGTTAGGCAATGGACCATAATAAGCACCAAGAAATGTGGAATATTTGTAGACTCTACATGAAACATTGGTGAGGGATGAGATAGTCTTATTGCCAGTCATCGATGAGATAGTGGATTGAGGGGAAGTCTGAGACTTAGGATCATAGTAAGTCAACTAATCGATAATGATGATATTTCCATTATGAGGAAATCACATCTTGTGAAATATCATAGATGGAAAAATAGACATGGCATAGGTGTAAATACAACCCAAGAGGATGTTATAATCTAATATGGCATAAATGAACTCGATGTCAATGGAGTTTGTCTTGTCAGCAACAATAATTAGACATGTTGCGATATAAGATAAGGGGCTATGAGGGATGATCGTCCCAAGCACGAAGAGTGTTGGTGGACGGGGACACGTCAAGTGAACCAAGTTGTTTCCAAATACTTGGAACCATTAAACATGTGGAGGCATCTCCATCAATGGTACACCTCTGAATAATGGCGTTTCATATGGAGATTGGTATTTGAAAGGAAACAAAATATGGAAGGGGGGGAATGTTATGCTTTGTCAATGTCAAATAAAATCATATTATCATTGGAAGGATCGACAACACCCAAAGAAAATAATAGATATTTCTATTGGGATGGGCACATCTGGAGGACTTCCAGCGTTGACATGGTAGTAGGATACTATGCCAAGTCATCTACTATGCTATAGGTATGGGAGGCTTTAGAAGAAGCAATGTTTAAACATAATGGAATTGTAACTTATCCATGATAAACCTTGGAGTTAGTTTTTGATTCAATTGGTTAAATTAGTTTGGGTTTTCAATTTTCTTAAAATAAAATTCATATACAAAAAAGTCTATTTGGTCACCTAGTAGCGTGTAGAGTCAACATGAGCCTAAGTGAGGTCCACAGTATGAGTCAGGTTCCAAATCATTGTTTGTGTTAGTCTCACTTGTTCATAATTGTCATTTAGCCAATAAGGAACTTTTGTCCAAATTTGTAGCAAATTTAGTTATGAAAATAGAGCATTTGCTACGAAAGTGCTTCAAACTTCTATAGAAAATCTATCACATCTGCCACATGTTTTTCTACGAAACCTGAAACCCTGATGATTAGTAATGGTTAGAAAGAAATCACAGGTTTGAGTCACGATGGAGTATCATTATGTGTTAGAGTTCAATTTTTTTTTTTTAAATTTTTTATCCCCAAAATGTTCAAACAACAAATGAATTCTCCATATTTTTCCTCTCACTTTGAATTGGTTTTGTTGTCATAGTGTGGTCTAGGTGTTCTCAATTTTTTTTTTAGGTGGAAAGAAGGAGCTCCTACATGTTGCAACCATAACAAAAACACAAATTTAGGAGAAGAGTTGATAGAGGCCAAATTGGAAGTTGAAGAAATGAAGAAGCATGTGTTGGAGCAGTTAGATTTTGCTGAGGAAATTATAGAAAAGGCTAGGAAAAGAGAAAGAGAATTCTACAATTACAAAAGATGTTGAAGCATATGTATAGAAGGAACAGGTGGATACAAGCTGACAGAAGGAAGTTGCAAACTCAAGTCAAAGATTTGCAAGCACAAGTAGATGCTACTCCATGATATGGTCAAATTCTCAATTTTTGTCTTCACTATACCTAAACCAGTCAAATCAACCATATATAGTCAACATGATATTAGGAGTCATAAGGAGGCATTAAGAATCATGAAAACTAAAAAAACTCAAAATTTATGAACTTTTGTAGCAACTGCCCATAATGAAGCTGAGAATTTCCTACGAAATTGTTGTAGCTTTCCATGGAGGTTAAGACAGGTCTAAAGCTTAACAAAGATAGTTTTAAAGGCCTATGTTTAGCTTGTAAACATCAAAGAAGACCTCAAAACTAGCAAAGAGAGAAAATATATGTAGCATAAGAGTTTTTTTTAAAGTTGCTACCAACATTTGCTACGAAAATGCTGTAGCTTTCCATGGAAAGAAAATCCAAAAAAAAATTCAGTTGAGAGAGTTGTTAGCGTTTGAAATTTCACCTCAGGCTGAGAAGGCAAATCTCAAAGCTACATCAAACCATTTCACCTCGTAGCTAGCCCTACGAGGTATGAGAAGGCTCTCTCGGGTCAATCTCGTTAAATTTTCAATGGGAAGAGA
>APFE030915518.1:0-23253 GCA_000404065.3 Pinus taeda
TGGTAAATCATTTATCTGATAACTATTATTTCAATTGTAAAGGTATAGTAGTAATAAATCTATATACATATATAATGAAATTATGGAAACAAAAATTTAATAAAACCATTTCATGAATATTATTATTTTAATTATAATATTATGTTTTAATGTAACCCAATAATAACATAATTGAAACAAGGTTAATACATTTATTAGCTCGAAATTAATAATAACCTATTAATAACTCATACAATGCATAATAATAGGACTAAACCAAACTAATACTATAGGAAAAAAGGACCAACCACCGAAAGAGAGAGAAAAAGAAACCTTAAGATCTAATAAAAGGGAATGCAGAGGCTAGGAAGACAGGGCTGGGACCCAGCAACTACTAATCTTCCGGCCATCATCCCTATTAAGATTAACCGGCTTTTTTCAATCTCCAGGGCCTCTCTAAATTTGCGACGATGAAATTGCGCAACTTTAGCAATGACTAGAGCATCTTCAATACAGACATGATGCATCATCTTCCCAGCATGTTCAGCTAGGGCTGAGGACTTGGTCCTACCATGCCTTAAGTCAGCCGAATGCTCACTAATCCTTTGATTAATAGAGCGACCCGTCTCACCAATATATGCTGTCCCACAGGAACATGGAATGACATAGACGCCCTTCATGTCTTTAGGGTCAATAAGATCCTTAACAGACTTGAGGGAGCCACGGATAGTATTGAGAGGTCTAAAAGTTGCGGGCACATCGTACTTCCTCAGAATCCTCATTCTATATTATGTATTAATTCCTCCTTACCAAACATTTTCAAAGTATATTCGATCTCTGAAGTATACTCAATCGCAATTTACAGTAGACTTGGACTCTTAATTAGATTTACCTTCAAACGTAGACCCCCGTATGCTATGTAATTTTGCTAAGCAACGCCCGATGTGCTTTCAAATTGTATGGAAAATTTTGTGAATGTACCCTATATTATACTGTAATACAGTGTCACTGGTGTGATCTGAGCATAAATTGTTCTCTCATTATAATGAACAAACAATGTGAACTGATCACAGTTTTTCTATGAATATGATCGTGTTTATTTCAAACATTACATGAATGTTACTGTCCCCTCCATTTGGTTAATCTACCTAAGGACACATCTATGGTTTAATTCCAGATTCTATATCTAAGATTTCACGAGATTCTTGAGATATCCTTGGCTTATGAGGCTGCTCTTCATGGACATTTGATTTGATGCGATGAATGTGGTCTGACATGTTTTTATAGCCCTGGATACGAAGACAATGTCTACATGTAGGGCATGAAGAGTGAGAACGAAGCCAGTTGTCTATACATTCCATATGGAAGCCATGATTACATTTTGGCAACACCCTTACACCCTCACCTTCCATGAATTCTGCCGTGCAAATAGCGCAATCCGTTGCAATGGATAACCTTGTGAGCTGTAGGGTTGATTTTCCATAAATGATTGTGGGGATCGCTTGTATGAATTTCTCTTTCATGCCAGTGCTACCTAGTTTGGCAGCCATATGACTCTGGCATGACCTCCAAATGTAACCCCACGGAATGACTGCAGCTAGCCCAACTAGAGCTATGACAGCACAGAGCGAGGCAAGAAGAATAATCATCGTACCTTTAGTTATCGATGCCTGCGGACATTCCTATGACTGGCCCACTGCGGGTAGCGTATCGCTGCAGATCTCTACGAACCTCGTTCGCTACTTAGTCTTGCGGCCACGCCTACGATCTTTAAAGGATCAAATCCTGCAGAGTTTGCTGCTGAACGTAACCTAATAAACTGACTCATTATATTTACCGAGCAGTCTCAATTTCTCATTCCAATGGAAACGCATCTCAGAAGAGAGCGACATAAGTTCAGCCTAAAGAGGCATCGTTATGTCGATTAGAGATTTCAGAAATATTGTTGAATCTGGGTTGAGAGAAAGTTCAGCCTAAACAAGCATAAAGCATGTTTGATTGCAGATTTCAGAAATATCCATGAATCTGATGGTCTTCGAAAGAGGTAACGTAAATTCAGCGAGAAAGGATTGCATGGTAACCCAAATTCCAATTGGTTTGGACAGAGTGGCTAATCGCTTCGTTCATGGAGATCCTTTAGATGAGAATCATACTAGATCTCATGTTCCAGAACAGTCTGCGACCTTATCTGACCAATTGATAGACCGGGCAAAGCTATCTATATCGCTCTCATTTTCCCCACAGGGAGAATAAACGGAGGATTAAGTAATATCGCTGGGACACTTTTATCAAATGGGCCGGCTGAGCTGATCTATCTATGTCTGCATTTTTTATCACTCGGGAAAATAAACAAAGAATTTGCGTCAAAGAGTTGGGACCCGTTGTAGACTGGCATTTTCTGGACCGTTCCTGGTGGTTTTAGCGTAGTATGGTTGTCAAAGAAATGGGCATCACAAACAATAAAGACGCATATAAATATTTTCAAGGATCAGTGCAGACGTAGAGCTGATGCTTTTAACTATTAAGCAGAGTGGGACATGCCAACCCGGACAATAAACTTTTGACACGAAATATTTTGAATGGTAATTAGCGCACTATAGAACTGATTCTTCGATTACCAATACAATTCTATGTACTGCATATGTATAGAGTGGGACAGTTATAATTAAATATGTATAGAGTGGGACAGTTATAGGAACCAGGATAGATTGCTTTAAAAAACACAAAATGCAAGCTAGTTATCATCATTGAAAAAGCCATCTACTTTACGGTATTTCCTGCATAAATTGTGATTATTGATCACCCGGTTATAGTAATCTTATGAGTGTTGAGGACAGTGTTTTAATATGTTGTGAACATTGTCTATATACGTTCGTTCCTTCCTCACTGATATTTTGGGTGTCACTATATTGAGTTTTTATTTAATTAAAAAATTAAATTTATCTTCTTTTACTATTAATTTTTATTTATTTTTTATAGAGCCAATTGAACTGAGGATTCAAATACCCATATATAAAATTTATATACATATGTAGAACAAATTATATTAGTATAGCTTTTGTATTTTTAAGAATGTTTTTTATTTTAAGAGTTAATTTAAAGTTATTATAATAAATTTTTTAATGAAAAAATTTATAGAAAACACTAGCAATATATTTTGCAGATAAGAAATAAGCAAAGAAGTAGAAAATAAGAATTATATATATAATATGGAATTTCATCATTTATAATGATGTATAATATATTGTTACATTCCATAAAATATATACATAAGAAAATAAAATTGATAAACTAGTTATGATTTACGGGCTCCACAGATATTCCAATGGTAGGTTGGAAATAGACACATAAAATGAGAGATGACACGTAATGGGTTACAGGGGATCGACTTGTGTTAATAAATATGAGTAGGCTCCTATGGAATTTAAAGTTGCCACACGTAGTACCCTCCTACAAACATATTGACTCTAATTTGAATGAAATGCATGTGTGCTGTCACATAATCAGAACACATGCATGCCTTCACTTGATAAAAAGAAACTTGTTCAATTTTGTTATTATCACTCTTATAACGAAAAGATTAGTCTGATGTAAAACCAACCATGCTTTATTCACCAACTAATGATTAAAGCAATGAGGTGTTATCTAAAGAAAAATCACAATGACACGCTCATAATCTTCATTGTAAATAGTGTAATTAATGCTAAAAGCCTGATGTTATCTTCGTCAATAAGTCACTTTAGTTGATGATGATAAAGGAACACTATATGGGAGTTTTGAGCATTAGTTATAGTTAATGAGGTTGTAAAACTGGTTGAAAGATGAAACAATTACCTTAGTCCCTACGTGAGGCTTGTAGGAATCTCAGCAGAATAATAACTCAGATCACAACACGCGACTTTTTAATGATCTTCTAGTAACCTAGAAATAGTAATTATGATATTGGACCCCTTGCATGATCCATTTTTCTTGGAATAATTAAGATCCAAGTCCTCGGTTCATACTGCTAAAGAAATTGACCTAAGACATATATACAAAAAGCTGAACATCATCAAAAACATTAATAAAGCAAGATCCATCAATAAAGGCAAGAAAACTATATCAAACACCCATGTTACTAGCACAAGGACTTATCTTTCGTACATTCAACGAGTTACTGACACGCTGGCTACGGTTCTCAAAAAGAGGGACATTGAAACCTCTTTCAAGTCGTTGCATGCTTAGACAAAGAATGAAATAGGTCAAAGATAGCCCTCATCACCTCCAACATAAGGGAGTCTATAAAGTCATATGTTTATGTGGAAAGTGTTACATTATCGAGATATGAAGGTTATTCAAAATTAGATTAAAATGACATGATGTAGACATAAAAAATGTAATAACTCGATCATTAGCCTTGCTAGAGCATTCAAAAAAAACTTATCACCATATATGTTTTGAAAACACCAAAGTTATCTCCAATGAAAGCCGTAAATATAAATAGAAAATGCTAGAAGCTCGTGATTACAAAACATCCTCACAATATTAATAGGGATGGGGGTTTGGAAGTAAGCAAGAATTAGATCCCCTTACTCTCAAAGCAACATACCTTGTCACCTCCCTCTCTACATTAAGTTACTTGTCTTCCCTATCCTGACCTTTCCTCTACCCTTGCGGACTCATTTTCTCTAGATCCCTTTCACTCCTTCCCCTTTACCCTTTTCCCATAACTTTTCCATCATCCCTCTCTTATAATTAATCTCTTCCCTTTACTATGTATCACCCCAACCCTCCTTATGATCCACTTTCATTTATTTCCCCTACTTTTTAATTCTCCCTTATCATTCTACTAATCAAAATTATTTGGTTTCCATAGATTAATAATAATACGTTTATTACTAGTAACATTAATTATGTTGTTAATAGTAGAAATAAACATTATGACTCTTAACATTATAATTTATACTAATAATACAATATTATTACTTACCGTTTGTCATTTATTATTCTTAATAAAACAATATAATAAAATATATCCATAAAAATTCTAATTCTCTAATTATAAAATTCCATTTTATAAATAAACCAAAGTTAATTTTATAAATTAACTTGAACAATTTTTATTATTAAATTAATGTTAATACTATTGACTTTTAAAAATATAATTGGATACTAAATTTAACAACAAAAATATAATTGGAAATTAAATATAATTTGGGATGTAATAGAACAATAAAAATATAATTGAAAATAATTTTTTTTTTTAAAATAATAATTTATGTCTTGTTTTTTAATTTATTTTGGTTAGGTCTACTTATTCACTCTTTCCCTTCTTCCCTTCTTTCCTACTATATTTATCTCAACCTTTCTCTTCTCCTCTTCGCAGATTTTCCCTAATGATAAGTCATGGTATTGACTCAAAACGAAGAATCTTAAAAATGAATACTATGGATGCTCCGAGTTCTCAAAATCAAAATTCTTACCACAAAAACCTACAAACTCTTGCAGAAAAATCATTTATGATATTCCCATATACCACTAGTAAGTAAAATTATTTTCGTTCGAACATAAGCATTGGACATGAACCATAGAGGAATGTCTTAGGGCGTTTGTCTAGGATTTGGTTATAAATAATGGTCTAGACCGCAAGACCTATTCCTAGTACATAAAATGTCAAATTCCTAGTCATATCCTAATTCGATGTTTTAGGTACAAATTATTGTTTTAGATTCTTTAGACATAATCCTAAGAAGAATCATGTTCCCTAGACCATACACGATGGATGTGCAGAACCATGGAAAATGATAACTCTTCAAATTACCAAACATAACTTGTTAATATTATTCATTTCAACTAGGAGAAATAATAATCATAATGTCCCATTGCATGGCATGTGATATTTAAATATTGAGTCGTTGTCTCAAGCACTAATAATAGATTCATTCAGGGTACATAATTAATCAAATTTATTCTCGTACTCATATGTAAAATTATTTTTCATGATATTGACTTTATGGCAATTTAGGATCTTCTGCATCAGCTCTAAAGGAACATGTTAGGGCCTATGTATTTATGTTTTTGTCCATGGATATGGCTAAATCACAAGACCCATATTTATTACAGATAGTGATGAACTCCAATCTATATCCTAATTGGAAACCTTTAGCAATAGGTACATGGCTCTTGATGCTTGGGTGAAATTTCTTCATAGAATTCATCCTACTCAAATAGATCCAATAGAAATATTTTGCATGGCATAGGTATGAAGCTAAAGCTTATTAGGTGTGAGGTATATGTTGCTCAAGTGGAAGGAAAAATATTATATCAATGATATATGGTAAACATTATTTAAGAAGTACAAATTTTTGTTTGTGTTGATTATGATTCCTAGTTTAAATAAGTGTTGGGATGGGGTCTGCAAGGGTAGAATTGAATTAATTTAGTCCTTTTTTGTAAATAATTTTTTAAATAATGTAAAGTCTTCACAAAATATGGATGCAGAGTGCATAGCTAGTCAAGAGTAATAAGGGCCTTAGCCCCTGGTTTGGGTAAGTGATAGGTAGTTTTGAAGATTCACCCATGAGCTAGAGGCCATGGTATTGTATTAGAAAGACTATAAATAGTTGAGTCCTAGCAAGTCTTAGAGATAACTAAGAAGATAAGAATAGAAGTATGAATGAATGAAGGATGTTGTAAATGTTTGATAGTCACGAAGGTTTTTTCCTGTAAATAAGTGAAGGAAAGGCTTCGCAGCTGAGTGCGCGAAGGCCTCAAAGAGACCACAGCTAAGTGTGTCGACCCACACAGCTGAGTGAGTAGGGTAGTTGAAGTCTGTACTGAAAAGATTTTGATTAATAAAGAATGATTTTGGGTTGGAAAAAATTCCATCAATCTCTTTAATTGTTATGTAAATTTCGTTGTTGTTTCAGTAATTCAATGTGTTTTCTCCACGCGAATCTCGTTAACTGAACATGTTTATGCCTAATAAGGTGACTGAATGATATTAGCAGAGATGTAAATCTAGTTTGGGTTAGTTTCAGATAAGGAAGATATGTATGCACAACGTCATATCGAGATCTCAGAAGCCCTATAAGACCTGTTTAGCTGCGCAAAAGTAGAATACATATCTTGTTAGGCCCTGATTATCGCCATTGGCTAGTCTCATGAAGAGTTAAAGGTATTTGGGGTCAAATTAGGATTTTTAACTCTATCAAAATTTTATATCTATGTGGAAGCAGATCTAAGGCACTAAAAGACATCACACTAGTCTCTGGAAGCAGAAACTTGGTTCTTGCATCCCCTAACACTACTTCGGGTGAGACTACCACTTGCGCTATGCAGGTTGCTACCGAAAGGGATAGTAGTGTAGGGTTTTGTTGGTTGGTGCAATTAACTTTGAACTTGGGTCAGGAACCCCTAATCCAACAAATGGTTCTATTTCGAGGACCAGGATCTGCTTAAGAGATGTGTGATGTCGCATCATTGGAATCTGACTAAGAAAGAGATTGAAAAGTGGTTAGATTGGAAGATTCATGAGTTTGCGGACCAAGGAATGAGGAATCCACACCTGTTGAAGGAGGATTGGTTGAATAGATATCTGTATATAGAAATACAAAAAAATTTATTTTTCACTTTTCCATGTAGATTATATGAGTGCTTAGCTTAGTTGGAAGATAGTCAAGGGAGGTGGAAGCTCAATATTCCTATAGTGTAGACTCCAAAATTTTGTGACAACTAGAGGCATCTGAAAACAAGATCACGTAGGTTGTCAATCATTGGCTCGATCAAATTTTTGGATGATATGTTATTGAATTTGCAATTGACACCTCAGTTAGCTATAGCGAAGTGGAGCGAAGATTCTTCAAAGGACCATGAGGTAAGTACTTAAGATCATTGAATACTTGGATTAAAATGTTATTGTCTAAAAAATGGGTAATTCCATTACCTTAATGTTTGGAGCTATGCGAAGTGGAATATTATTTAGAAGTAATAACGAACCAGGTCTAGAGTATAGTCGATTAATTGAAACTCCTTCAAGAGACGATGAAGGGGCGATGATGGCTACACCATGATGCACTCTTCAGTTAATAACTCGGGGTATTCCGAGGATATCTCATCGATCTACTTCACCTCAACCTCCATCGCATACACCTTCACCTACTCCTCCATCTCCACCTCCACCATTCACCATGGTGAACACAATGAAGATATCGATCTTCAAAGGAATATGAAGCGAATATCGGGAGAAATTCTTGTTTGTTGCGAATGTTGTATGGACGGTGCAACAAGTCATCGATGATAATATAAAGAAGGTGCAGTTAGTTACCACCTTTCAGGATTGTGTGCTAACCTGGTATGTTAAGTATTACACTGATAATCCCCAGTGATCGTTAGCATAAACTCAAACAACTATGAACAAAGAATTTAATAAGCCTAAATCTAAGGCACAATCAATAATTACATTTAAAGAGATCTTAATGAGATTCGATGAGACACCTTAGGACTTTGATCAAAGGTTGAAGTGCCAGATCAGGCAGCCTAACATGCAAATATCAGATACCTAGCATTGCGACTAGTTTATAACATCTCTTTTACCACACTTAAGAATACCCATGTCACAACATAATATAGCAACACAAGTAGAAGCCTTATATATTGCGATGAGGTTGCATGCATCACCTATTTAGGATACAAACCTCGGCGTAAAATAGATCCACTCGCATTTATAAATCCTGCACCTATAATTACAGAGTTTAAAGAAAGAGAATGAGACTAAGCCAGAAGTGTGCGCAAAGGTTTGGTGCTTGAAGTGCAAGGGCCATGGGCATGATAAATATCATCATCAAGTTTAAGCAAATTATCTTATGGGGGGGGGGGAGGCCAACTACCGTGAAGCCAAAAGCCCCAGCTGGGTTAAGAAAGGGAGTTGTGATATGGTGCACCATTTGTCAAGTCACTGGGAAACATGAGATGGATAACCACCACTTACTACAGAAGTTCGTTAAGACTCCCCAACAACTGTTTTGCAATTTTTGTAAATCGGTGGGCCATGATGAGCATCATTATTAAAGGTATGAGCTAATGATGGAAAGAACCCCTACTTACTATATGCAAGCAGAAACATGACCTCAGCATCAAGGTACAGGAGCAACACGTGGAGGATTCCAAGCTCGAGGATGAGGAAGAGGCATTGGAATAGGGTGAGGGTTTAGACAGATAATTTGCTATAATTATGGTGAAGTAGGGCACTTCATATGTGATTGTCAAAACCCCACACATCCCTCATGTCAGTATTGTCGACAGTTTGATGATGTCATAGAGAAATGTCTGGTCCTTATGTAAAATATGCAAGAAAAGAAGGTGCAATGCCAACAACCTACGTAGAACATTGAGATGATGAGGGCTGAGCCTTGTGAAGAGGATCAGAACATAAACATTGTGTTAAGAAGTGGTATAACTACTAAAGTAAATAAAGACAAGCAGCTTGAGGAAGAGGAATGGGTATGAAAGGATGCTAAGAAAGAAGTTGATTTTTATCTCAACTATGCTAAAGGGACGTTCTTGGAAGCAAAAGAAGAACATCATTGGGGCCTCCACCTCAGGAAGTCAGGAGAAAACGTTGGAGACTAATGCATCATAGGAAGTAGATCCTTCCATAATAGCTACTTTCTTGAAAACTTGTATGAAGTTGCTGCGTGATCAAAAAGTTGCTGACGGATTGCAAAAATTAATAGATAAGTGGACCAATAAGGAAAAGACTCCTACGAAGAAACACACAAGTAGAAATATTGGTATGCACAAGGAATGAACAAGATGTGAGATGCAGCTACCAATGCAAATAGGTGATTAGGCTAGGTAATTTTAGATCTGGTGTTCAATGTGAATGTTCTACCAAAACAGACATCAGAAAGGAAAGGGAGACCCGTGCTCTAGTGGTCTCCTATTCAGCTTCGAAAGGTGAATCAACAGAAAATAATCCCCATTGGATGATTGTATGGATTTGCGGTTGATATTGAAGGTGCGAGTGTATTAACAAACTTTGAAGTTATAGAAATTGTTGATGACAATAATCCCTACCCCGTGCTCCTGGGAATCAACTCGGCTATTGATATGAATGGGTTCATTCATTTGAAAAAGGGAAAAATTACCTTTGAAAATAAGTCACTTAGGGTTGTAGTTCCACTGGTTCCTGCATAAGTAGTGTGCTATACTGAACCCGTGCATGATTATGTCGAAAATTATGATGAGATGGATCAAATATATGAGATAATAATGTGAGATCAAGATTGGATCAATCCAATGGCAGATGGATAGGTCACATGGGACTGGGAGAGTTCATGCACTTTTGACTCTTATGAGGAATTAGAGCATTGGCAGAATTGTTTACATGAAGTATCTACTTTGCGATGCAATATGATGATGAAGTCACTGCACTGTGTTTCATCAGCGGTAAGGAAGTTACCTTATTATGATGGTTTGACTGACATATATATGTTTTTAGATGAATTTGAGCACGAAGTCCATGAAGACCACCATTTTCAAGCATTAGAGTTGGCAATGCACGCTACACCTGCACGATGGTGGGGTACGCATAAGGAGCATTTTTCTGGATGGATGGATTATAGGAAAATGATGAAGCTACATTATAGGAATGCTAATTCAAGAATGACTGACTAGTATAGTGGGAAGGATGATCTGCACGATCACTTGGTGAAGTGCAATAGGGTGTGGGGGATGGAACTGCAGCCAAAATGGGTACATATATTTTGTCATACATTGGATAGAATCCCCATGAACTGGTATCTAAAGACAGAGCTCTGACATGACACTGCAGAATGGGATCTGTTGAGAGAAAGCTTCTTATTGAATTTCATCTTCGACAGGTTTGAAAGAATCGATAAAGTTCTTCAATAGATTAAAGTGGTCATCTTCAGGATGATGAAGGTAACTACGGAATGGGACCAACTTCATTGGAGCACCTAGCTATGCCATGCATTAGAATGATATAATGTGACCATTGAAGAGGAGGAAGAAGACCCGAAGAATCTCAATATTCCAGAAACAAAAGGGTATCGCAGAATAAAAGGAGCACAATTAGAGAAACTAAACATCTCTGCACCTCTGAAAATAAGACACGTAAATATTGGCACTGAGGAAGAAGAAAAGTTCACAAAGATTGAAGATTATTGGGATGACGCTACAGTAGACAAGGTTTTTGAAATAATTTGCGAGTACTAGGATATCTTCCCCACTTAGTTTTCCAATTTAAAGGGAATACTTGGAGATTTGGGTGTTATGAGGATCACTCTTAAGCTGGATGCAAAGCCTGCCAAATAGAGGCCTTATTGCCTTAATCGTAAGTATAGGGAGAATGTTGCCAAAAAAAGAAAGAAGTTGTTGAACAGACTGCTGCAGAGATAACATGCACTAAAAATGAGTAGGAAGACAAGGAACATATAGAAAAGGAGAAAGCATTGGCTTACCTACTTACCACAGAGAAGGATATATCTGTGCAGGGTAGCGATGGGGACGGGGAGGAGTCGACCCATTTTAAATTCCATAAGTACACCAAGTAGACAAAGGTAGGTCCATGAAAGAAGTGGAAATCAGATAAATGATCACCATTGGACCCTCCTATACTCACATAGGGCCATTTAGATGAGATTGGCAACAAGGTTCATGATACCACATTCGAGCCATGGTTGCACTTTGAGAAAAAGTATATGTAGACACTGGGGAGTGTGCAAAAATGACTTACGAGAGCTATATATCTAGACTGGTAGGACGTAGGTGAGCATTGGGAAAGGGAGCACAGTGCAAGTGAGCCTAACTCAAGAAAGCGTGAGTGTCGCAAAAGTAGAACAAATATTGGACTTAAGGATCATTCCTTTACCAGAAGGATCCTTATGAGTAGATAAGTAGGAATACCATGGCATGCTAGAATAGATCAAGGATATTGGACTTAATGTGGCCACAGTGTTGTTGCACACCGTCTATGCATTACATCAAGGGGTCTCAGATGAGTTGTGGATCGGGGAGAAGTGTACCCTTGCGGTCCTTAGTGAATTGAAAGTAAAAAATGAACAAATGTATGAGGATAAGACAAAGGTTCTAAAGGAGAAAGAGGAAATGCAATTGTGATTCGCAACTCTAGTGTTAGCAATTGAACAAGCCTCCAAAAGAGTTGTAGAATTGCATATCCCACACGATTCGCTGGTCGAGACAAAAGTCAGGAAATTAGATGTTGCGGTGCATGAAGCCAATGACGAGGTTGGGCGAATCACTTCTGATTTCTAGATGAAGATATATGAACTCCAACTCAAGCTTCAACTAACTACACCATCAAAAGTTCAGGAACAAAGAAGTGCTGCTATAAAAGAATCCATGGGTCAACTAGATGTCGCAGTCCATGGTTACAACCAACTATTCAATCAGGCAATGGGCCTATGCTATACATTTCGGGAGGACCCTAAGCCACAATAGTGAACACAAAGATAAGGGAAACACAACAAAAATATGATAAAATCAGTACGACTGCTCAGGCGTTGGTGTTAGTCCAACGCTTCTCGTGCTTGCAACAATGCAAGTCAACTCAGATGCATATCCAGGAGTTAAAGAGAAAGTAGACCCTACTAAGAGACCAACTTCAGCCTTGGATAGAGGAATCCAACCAACTTTCACAAAATATTCATGAGAAGCTGAAGACCCAACAGACTATGCAGCTTGCAATGGATGGGCCAACCATAGAGAAATTAGTCTAGGAGGTACAACAAGCAACAGAAAAAAGTATTGTGGAGCTTCAAGAATTGACCAAGGTAGTTAGCGAACTCCACCATAAAGTGGAACAACAAGTTGAGTGACTCGAGGGTGAGTCACGATCTTTGTGTTTGGGGCCTCTTTGAATGGGGTCCCAAGGGGTAGAATTGAATTAATTTAGTCATTTTTGTAAAGAATTTTCTAAATAATGTAAAGTCTCTGAAAAATATGGATCTGGAGTGCGTAGCTAGTGAAGAGTCACACGAGCCTTAGCCCCTAGTTTCGGTAAATGATAGGAAATTTTGAAGACTCACCCATGAGCCGAGGGCCATGGTATTGTATTAGAAAGGCTATAAATAGCTGAGTCCTAGCGAGTCTCAGAGATAAATAACAAGATAACAATAGAAGTATGAATGAATGAATGATGTTGTAAAGGTTTGATAAATAGGAAGGTCTGTTCTTGTAAGTAAGCTAAGGAAAGGCTCCACAGATGAGTGCACGGAGGCCTGGAAGTGTCCACAACTGAGTGCGTGGACCCCTGTAGCTAAGTGCGCAGGGTAGTTGAAGTCTGTACTGAAAATATTCTAATTAATAAAGGATGATTTTGGGTTGGAAATACTTAGATCTATTGGTTTACTCGTTATTCCAGTTTCACTATTGTTTCTGTAATTCAATGTGTTTTCTTTGCACGAATATGGTTAATTGAACATGTTTATGGCTAATAAGATGATTGGATGATATTTGTGAAATATAAATATAGTTTGGGATAGTTTCATATAAGGAAGATAGGTCTGTGCGATGACAGATCTAGATCTCAGAAGCCCTAGAAGACCTGTTCAATTGCGTGAAAGTTGAATACATATCGTGTTAGGGCCTGATTAACACCATTGGTTGGTCCTGCGAAGAGTTGAAGTTATTTAAGGCCTAATTAGGATTTTTAACTCTATTAGAAGGTTAGATCTGTGTCGAAGAATATCTAAGGCACTAAAAGACATCACACTAGTCTCTGGATGTAAAAACTTTGTTCTTGCATCCCCCAATACTGCTTCTAGTGAGACTGCAACCTGTGATACATAGGTTGCTACCAAAAGGGTCAACAGTGTACGGTTTTGGTTGTTGGAGAAACTAGCTTTGAACCTGGGTCACGATCCCCTAATGCAACAATAAGGTAAAATAATAAAATGATGGGTATAAAATTAGTATCTTAATAGAGGTTGGACAACGTCAAGAAAAACTTATTCACAAGGGAGCTCCAAAAGTTTCAAAATAAGTAGTGGAACCTCTACTAAATATAATATTATGTTGAACATATAAAGATAAAATTCTCTTTAAAATCAATATGCTATAGTGAACACAGCTATAAATATCTCTAAGATTGTGGGACTTGCCAATGAATATTAATCAAGAGATGATCACAGAAAACCCTTAATTAGATCTTGGAGCCATGAACCCAATCACATTGGATTTAGTCATGATGAAAAATTATTCCATCCTACAATTTCATAAAGTTCAAATAGTACATGGGATAATTAGGACCTAACATTTGATGTGAGAAGCCCAAGTACCTTGAAAATATTTTCTAGCTGTAAGGGAGGGTCCCTAATCTTATATTCAATAATTTCCTAAGACATCAACCAATGTAATAGATAATATGAAAGAGAATTAAAAATTTATCCCTTTCCATAGAACATAAGCCTAGTGTTCATGGGGATATCATCAAGGAACATATTTTTAAGTTTGTTCAAAATGTTGTTGTAACAATTTATGGGATGATCCCCAATCATTAACAACATAAATAATTATGAATTTGATGATGGTATCATCAAGGAACACATTTATAATGATGTAATAAAAATGTGAGCGGAAACATTCACACTTTATAAAGGCCAAGAAAGCACGGTCGTTATATAATCAAGGTTGAAAAATGAGCTTCAAGTTGGAATGGGGATCTATGGACTAGTCCCCCAAATATGTGTAGTTTGTGGAAACCTCCAAGTCACCCTAGTAGAAGAATAGTTGTAAATTTGTAGGAATTTATAAAACATTTCAAAATAACATGATATTATTTTTTAATTTATAGTTGACCACCTCTTAATAAGTAATAAGGACCACTGCATTCACAAATGAGTACTAAAATTAACATAGCTTGCATGATGCAATCATAATTTGTATGAGGTTTCTCCTGAAGATACTACTATATCTCATCCATGTAGACTCTAACTATTGTAAGAGAGAGGGTGAAAGCATATTTGATCGTAATCATTCCCTTGATAACGCCTCAAAGTTGTATCATGTCCAAATTTGTACTTGAATAGTATCTTAGAGTCTTAGTGTGGCTATTATATTGGATTCATGTTGGTCAATACAATGAAACCTCTTCTAGAATAAGGATACCATAAAATATAAGTAAAAATCCTTTCGAAATATATAAATAAATATAAAATTAAATTTGAAGATAATTTCCTAACCTCAATAATAACATGAACTATAAAGAGGTGGTCCACCATCTATTAGTTGTTCCAAAACCTTTATTTCCCTATGACCTAAGAATGATTTATTCCATGTCATGTTGTTTTTAAAGAGTACACTGGATCATGATATTATTATAGGTGTTTGGTTTGGAATGAAATTATGATGGAAGAAACCCTACTAGTCCAACCTTGACCAGTGTCAAAGAACCATGTTTGAAGTAGAAAATATAATATCTAGTGGCACCAAATGGAGGTGGAAGGTTGTTCTAGTCTCTTAGGAAACACATTAATGTTATGGACCCATTGTATGGTCCATGCTACTTACTAGGAATTGCGATGAGCTATTCCTTGTATCATAGTTTGAATTTATTCATATACTCATATGTACAAATGTTTCCCTATGTAAGGCCTTTATGGATTCTTAGGACTTCATGTCTGAGTCATAAGTTCTCAGGGAAAATCTTAGGGCCTATATATGTGTGTTTTGTTTCATGTAAATGAATTATACCACAAATCATTATTGATACATAAAACTTTTAACTCTTGTTGATCGAGGTTGATATTCGTGGCCACCTGCCTATTCCACTTGGACACTGATCATTATTTATTTTATTTTTCTTAATTATAGCACAATTTACTATTTTTGGCAGTTTTTCGGATCCTGAACTTCCAGAGCCGTTTTGAGGCCCTAAACAATGTTTCTTTAGAAAATGAGAAAACTTAATGGCCGTGGGTGAGGTTTATAGTCAAAAGTTGTACTCCCTAGATAGATATTTCTAGAGAGGTGTTGTACGTGTCAAATGGAGATAGTATGCCAAGGTTACCGCCCCAGAATGTTGATGTACCAATTTATGCTAATGGGGCCCATCGCGTTTTGGTGTTTCATCTCCTAGGGTTAGGGTTTTGGATGTTTAATTTTTTTCATTATTTCTCACTAATAAATAGGCCTTCAAGCCTCATTGTAACACAGTTCAGACTAAATCTAACCACCACATCTCTTCTAAGAGATAAGCTACCATGGCTTAAGCTAGTTTATTTCCATTCTGCATTAGAACAATTTTCAGTAAGTTGTTATTAATGAATTAAAGTTATGTTTTTGTTTTATCTCTACTTTTATTTCTATACTTGTATTTCATTTTATTATTTCATAAATATGGATCAGTGGTATGAGAGTGGTCTACTATCTCTATATTGTTTTGTGCATGTATGTAACAAGGTTGAGGTATAAGGAGTTAGGGATTGAGCTCATTGAACCTGTTGGGTCCCTATAATACTAGTGATTACCCCATTATTATTGTAGTTATACCCCTTATTAATATTGTTGTGCCGCTATTGTCCCCATATTGTTATTATTGTGCCCCATAGAATCCCTCTATTATTATTTTTGTGGCTTTATATTATTATTGTTAGGTCGGTTGGGTTATATTGCGACTCCTTAGACTCCTATATATAGAAAGGAGGTTTTGTCATTTGTATCATCCAAGAATTGTTCATTTATGTAATGTAGAGGTTGCCCCCTCGAAGAGGCTGAATTCTAAGGCATTGATCTATCTTTTCTATCTTTCTTGAATCTAATTTCATAACAGGCTTTATCCCCCTTTGCCAAAATTTTCCAATGGGACCATGACATTTCCCATCATTCCCAAGCCTTTCCCACTCATTTTTCTTGTTGTCGTAAAGCCTTATAGGAAAGTTTTGTTTTACTACAGGACTGTCAAAACACACAGGGCAGAAATTATTTTGACCATATCTCAAAAACCATGAATCATTTTGCTGAGTTGTTTCATGCAGATGTATAAAGATGATGGTAACATGCTGAAGAAATTTCAACAAATCCAATGCACACTTTTCGAGAAATTGACCTCCATCACCTACAACCATTTTTCATTTTTTCTCAATATTTGTGCATCCGTTGGACATGATTTTTTATGGGGAGATGCATAAGAATGATGGCAATATGCTCAAAAATTTTTTAGGTTAATCCAATCTATTGTTTGAGAGATATGGATAAAACAAATTTGTTATAAGATTGTCCTAAAATGATACATGATTGACCAAAATTGCTACAGGAATGTGACCGGCATAGAAAAATGGTTTATATCTTATGTTTTTCATCTAGGAACAAGAGGGGGGGTCCACCACACCCTCATCATCCATCCTCCACACCATTTGTCCTCTCTTCCAACCAAATATCCACCTTTGTCCATCAAAAATACCCATGTTCGCCCCTTCTCCCATCCCTTCCACTACAAAAAAGGCCTTTGATCCTTGTCAACAAATTACTCATGAATTATAAGTATTTTTAAAGGTACCACCTGAAGGAAATAATGATCCTAAGAGGGTCTATGTGTTGAAAATGCAACAATAAATCCTTATTTAATTTTGTCCTTGAATTAAATTAGGAATAAAATTGTAATTCCACATGATCACAAGACAACTTGTACAAGCTAACTATGTTAATTTGACTTAGTTGGCTCAATTAATTCAATTTGAGGGTCTAACTTGAGCCATGTATACTGTCTCCTACTTTATAGGAGCCCTAATTGATTTTATTTTGAGTTGCAATTAATTAATTCAATTTAACTGAGTTAAAGTCAGTTAAAATAGTTCCAACCGATGGAGGAACTAGTAGGAGGTGAGAAAGTTGAGTGTTGCTTCATGTATTCAACCAGTTAATTGATGATTCACCCATAGATAACTCATGCATGTCAAATCTAAGAGTTACCAGTTGAGATTGGAGTTCAAGGGCATTGTACTATTAGTGGTATAATCATCCAAATTGTACAGGTGGCGCACGTAGTCAAAGGAAGTTCTATGAGGATTGTGCGATTCATATTGAGGAATTTCCCTAATTAATAGGGGATAAATCCCAAGGAAACAACGCAAGGAAATAGGGACTTGGACAAACCAAAATTTGGTTAAGTATTAGTCGAGGCTTGTCTACGAAGTTGTGAGACAGATAAAGATAGTGTAGAGGTTGCTCGGTTTGAGAAGGCCATTATAATCTTCTCATATTTTCTGACTAATGCAATATACAAATAGTAGGGGGTTTTAGTTGTGGCTTTCCCCGGGAAATCATTGTGTAATGTGTTCATTGAATTCTTTCTCTTGTATTCTTCATGATTTCATGATCATTTAATTGTTTCCACTTATGAGTAGAGTAGATTCAATTCTTTTGTTTTAGAAAATTTCATAAGAAGTTTAAATCTACAAGGAATTTCTACACTACGTGACTACTAGAGGAAGACATGGAGTCTTGTACCAATCTGTACATCCCCTGTCAAACCTTAGCTATAGCATTAGATTTAGAATTTAGTCACCATGAGCACTTGAGGATTGAAATTTTGATCCTTCAATAGCCATAGGACCTATTGTAGCTACTACAACCACCCTCCAAAATTTTTCCCATGCTTAGATTTTGTAGCCTCCATTCTATCCATGGGGGCTCATCATTCACTGCCGTCAAGAATTCTTGCTATCTTAAAGACTTATATTTCATGCAGTCCTTGTGATGTCTTGTTTTCATCCCTACTAGAATATTTTCAAACACGAGCTATCTCTTGCCTTGACTTTGCAGCCTTATTGGTCTTCCCTTCAAAAATTGTGCAATCTTGGAAGGCAGGCCAACCTTGAGGATCTGAATTACATAATCCAGATAGGCAGACTGACCTTAAGGATCTCAATTGTGCAATCCAGAGAGGTAGGCCAACCTTGAGCTCAGAAATTGCACAATCCTGGAGGGAAGCCCGACCTTGACCTCATAAATTGTGCAAAATTATCCTTCCCCTTAGAAACTATGCAATTCACTGAGGCAAGGAATTTCCTAACCCCTTGAGCCTAGGAATTGTGAAATATCCTTTGTTAGTGTGAAAAAACAGTTTCCCGAAAAATCGAAGTTGGCATCCCCAAAATATAAGAGTTGCCCAATTGATGTCTGGTTCAGTCCACTAAGCTACTAATTATGACTTTCAGAAAAGTGGCATTTTTTCCTTAATTTTAGGCATGTGCATCAGAATAGATCTATATAATAGATGCCCCTAGAGCTCATTTTCAAATTTGATATTAGATCTTTATCTTTCCCAAGGAGATCAACGAACTTTCAGTGGAGTTTGTGATGCTTTTTCGGGTGAGTTTGCTTTTGTCGTGTTTTATCGCTTTTCTATCGCTTTTTGTCAATTCGCTTCTATGAGTGTTGTTTTACTTGTTTCTCTTCATATTTTTTGGTGTTTTATCTTATATTAGCTTGTACAAGTGTTGTTTGGTCTTTCATTCACTTTTTACAAGTGTCACATCAGCTTCTTGTTTTTACCCATTAATGGTTGTCGTTTCGGCGACTTCCTCTGCATGTTGTTTCTTCATTTGCATTTTGATCTTCTTCACTTGATATTCATTGATCTATCTTTCCCTTATTATATCTACACTCTTACTTACACCATTACTCAAATTTGCCACTTCCCATCCTCTTCCCCGAAAAATCTACCTTTTTACTTGGCCAGTAGTTGCCATGATCAATTGGGCATTACACAATTCCAAGGCTCAAGCCTCGTGCTTGGCCTCTGAGACTATGTAATGCACAGTCCCTGGCTTTCCAAATTGCTCATTACTCAATTCCAGGGCTCAAGCCTCTGTGCTTGGCCTCTGAGACTATGTAATGCATAGCCCCTGGCTTTCCAAATTACACATTACTCAATTCCAGGGCTCAAGCCTCATCCTTGGCCATTGAGACTGTGCAATGTACAGTCTCGCCCTTAGTCTACCCAGGCTGAGACTACGCATTGTGCAGTCTCAAGCCACAAGCCTCTCCTTTGACTATTGAGACTGTGAAATGCACAGCATGTGAGGCTAGTCTCTTCCCTCAGTCTAGGAATTGCATAGTTTTCCCTCTTAGTCTTGTGGTCATTGCCTTGAAATTTCTCTGTGAGTCATTTTCTTGAGCTAATTTATGTTTTCCATGAGTGAATTTTTCTCCTACAAGTACTGTAATTTTGAGCACTTCCCTTGATTAGTTATTATCATTAAGGCTCCTAAGAGACATGTATCGAAGGACACTACATAAAGTAGCATCAGGGAGGCAGTCAAGAGTACTACAATGAATTTTTCAGTTTTCTCAACCACTCAGTTGTTTATAGAAAAGGAGTTAGGCATTACATGGTAGAAGGTGAATGAAGTATTCTCAACAAAAAGCTTCAAAGCAGATCTTGAAAACCAACAAGTTTAAATCAATACCCAAAGGCTAGGAGTACACAAGATTGCATGCAGGTACTAGGTTTTTCCATGTGCAGACATTTTCAGCTAGATATTGCCCCATATGGATAACAATACCATGACTCTCAATAGTGTCAATGGACAGAGGCTTGCATATTTTATGGCATATGATTTTCAAAGTATGTATCATTTAACGCTACCAGAATATGACATGGATTCCCATTTCTATGTAGTCACCATCTACTTGAGCACAAAGGATATCGTCAAAAGTTGGGTGAAAAAGCCTTCCAAATTTCGCCAAACACCCTACAACACTTACATGACCAAATCTCTCAGGAAGGCTTATTAGTACTTGATAATCTTATGTTGTTGGATCTATGGCCAAAGTAGTACTGAAACCTTTCCAGAAGGCTTGGCATTCTTGCTTAATCAGGTTGTGAATGAAGGAAAACCATTCAACTAGTCAAATTTGTTGGCTCAAAAATTGAGGACCCATGTAAATAATGTTAAAACCCTCCCAAGGGTAAGCAATCCAGGTTCTACATGTCTGCCTACTTACTAGATGTAATCTATGCTCATAACTCTTTTCCTAGCATGAGTTGGACTTGGTCACCAAGAGAACCTATCGTGCATATTTACTACAAGCTACTTTCAGAGTGTAGTTACAAAGGAGTAACTGAAAATTTGATTAATCACTTCCTCATTCCATTGTACAAGCTAATGATATAGCTCTAACCCATAAATATATGAGAATATAAATAAACCCAAGAATAACAAGATATGAATATAGAAATACTTCACTTTATTAATCAAACCCTTAAGGTAGGGCAACACCATACATTCACTCCTTAAGGAAGGAGAACACTCCACAAGCCATATGCCTGTTCATACAATAATCCTTGACATCTCTCCATGTGGAGTCTCTAGCCTCTATATAGGCTTCATACGTATAATACCATGGGCCCATTACATTATTACTAACTACTTGTGGTCCCTTACATGATATGGGTTAACTACATTATTTATTACTATGGCCCATCCCATTATTACATTATTACCTTGGGTACCTCCCTTTGTACCCCATATTATCCCCCTTAGGTATATAACATTCCAGCCCCCTTAGCATGTTTCATCCTCGAAACATGGGAAGAACACAAATAATAAGATCTTCTCAAAAGAGTAGTCCACTAGTACCATGCACGTGCATTTAGCCATCCAAGAGAAAGATGAACCCTCGATCTCGTTGGTGCCTCACTCGCTTGAGATGGAAGTTGACCGTGGTAACTCTTATGTGTTGATGTGTAGTAGGTGGATCTTCGCTCCTCTCTATTTGTTCTACAGGGGTTGTTGTCCTTGTGGCTAATTGGTTGCCATCTTGATGGTTGTTGTCTTGTGGGGTGATGTGGGTGAAGATATGTTGAAGTTTTAACCCACGGTGTATTTTTCTTTAATTCACCCCTCACTAGAGCCTGACTGTTATGTTGTGGTGCCTGCTGTGGTGTCTTATCTTCCAATATTACTTCAACCACTGAGCCCTCATCTAATGTATCAGCACCTGTAACCTTTCCTGATTCAACCTCTGTTTATGTTTGATTGTCGATCATCACTGGCTCATCATCTGATATGTCATTCCCGAGAAAATCTTCTGCTTCAGCCTCCTTGGACTCTACCTGTTTATTGATGGAAATATCTTGTAATGTAATTTTGTTCTTTTTATACTGGAGCTTCAAGAATTTCCTCTGCGCATTAATATTGATAGTACCCACCGATTCCATCCAAGGGTATCCCAAAACAACATCCATGTTATCCATATCTAAAGCATAAAAATCACCATGCAACACATACTTATCCATAGAAAGCTTCAAATCTTTATAAACTTGCACATCCTGTGTGTTTTCAATGTGTTTTGCTGGTACTTGTAATTTTTTTGCCAAGTTGACATTTATGAGATTTTGCTTGAAACTCGGATATATAGACCCAATGATTTTCTCCTTTTGAATCAATCCATGAACCTACAATAAGGATATACCAGTAGGAAATAACCCCACATGTTTCCCCATATCTTGTTTTCTAGCCTAAGACCATTTGTCCATAAGGAGTTTTTCCATTTCTTCATTCGAGAATTTGGACAAGCCAATGATGCCTAGTGAGTTCCACCATATGGCAGCCTCTTCTTCCAAACCAATTGGTACCATAAACTTCCATCCCTCCTCAAATATGTTCTTTAGATTTTGTATGAATTCTTCAATAGTAGGGCTATCATCTTTTCCAGTAAAATTTTCCATGAAGAGGGTTTGAGAAAAAGTCACTTACTTGGCGAAAATTTGAAAGGGCCACAATTCCGTCAATATTGCTGAGAATTCCTATTATGACCTATTTTTGGAAATGGAACAACCATTCTGCATCTACTCATGTGATAGAAATCTTGATCCAGGAACTAGAATTTTAGATCTATGTTGCAACTATCCCGTCATCACCAAAATTTCTTAAAAAATGTTGATTTTAAATAAGCGATATCTCCCTCATCTGGACTTCGATTCAACTGATTTGTTTTTTGAAATTGGTTATTTTTTCACAAAGAATCCAGATCTGCAATTAGATTTTGCAGATCTTGCACCAGGATGTCTAGATCTGTGTCGCAAACTCGCTGCCCCGAAAAATTGTCTGCAACCCCATTGATTTTTAAATCAACGATATCTCCTTCATCTGGACTCTGATTCAACCGATTTTTTTGAAATCGGCTATTTTTTCACATACAATCCAGATCTGTAATTAGATTTTGCAGATCTTGCACCAAAACGTACAGATCTGATTTGCAAACTCGTCGCCCCCGAAATCCTGCAAAAAAAAAAAAAAAAAAAAA
>APFE030915518.1:23475-57437 GCA_000404065.3 Pinus taeda
ATAGATAGAAATGATTCACTTTATTGATATCAAACCCTTAAGGTAGGGCAACACCATACATTCACTCCTTAAGGAAGGAAAACACTCCACAAGCCATATGCCTGTTCATACAATAATCCTTGACATCTCTTCATGTGGAGTCTCTAGCCTCTATATAGGCTTCATACATATAATACCATGGGTCATTACCATGGTTCACTCATACCATCAAACTAATACCATGGGCCCATTACATTATTACTAACTACTTGTGGTCCCTTACATGATATGGGTTAACCACCTTATTTATTACTATGGCCCATCCCATTATTACATTATTACCTTGGGTACCTCCCTTCGTACCCCATATTATCCCCCCTAGGTATATAATAGTTAATATATTAAGAATATCCACCTTGCATGTCCCATGGGGAAATAAAAGCAGTGTTAGAGTTAGCATATTGGTTTGCCTCAACACATGGTACTTTCCTCAAGGTGTTTGGAGGTAATAAGTTTCCACATCTTCTGTTGAGGTATGCCACCGACAAGTTGGTCACACAAGAATTTTCTTATCATCTCTCCACAGGATTATCAGGAATTTTGCACAAGAAGAAGAAGGAACCTTGCCTCATTCTTTCTTTGCAAATTGGATTGTACAAGATCAATAATTTGAAGGTTGCAAACACTAAATGCAAGGAGATCGAGAAATTTGCATTCGTTCGTTTGGACTTCAATTTGTATGATTCAAGGAATGTTTGCAAATAATATTGTGTGAGGTTTCATTTCCAATGGCCAAGCGTGTTGGGCTTAGCCCAACTTGGTCCAGTTTTGGTTAAAGACTCTGCATTTTGAGGAGTGGAGCACGCGGAGTCCATGAAGTTATATTCACTTCGCGATGTCTAGGGGCTTTTGGGTGGGTTAAATCCCCTCATTTTGTAACAGGTATCAAGGTTTCAACTCAGTGTTTGTTGAATCCATAATATGTGGACCACAATTTTGTAGTAATCAAATTTATATAAGGAGACATAATGCTTTGTCAGAGGGAGATAGTCATATGACACCTAGACGAATTTATCATACTTTATGGATTTAGTCTATATTTTGGGCCTTTAGGAAAGGTTTCGTTGTTGAGTGCGTGGAGTCCTTGGAAGAGCCTACAACTGAGTACGTAGATTGCCTGCAGTTGGGTGTTTAGGTCAAGAAGTTGTATGTATTGAAAGATCTATCTTAATAAAGAAGATGAAGTTTTGGTGAAGTATTGTGTATATTTATTCTTAATTTGTGTTCATATGTAATGATATTCATGTTTTTTTACTTATTTATGCGAAAGAATACATGTTATATTATTCTCTGATATGTTTATTAAATAAGCACAAATATGTGAAGTAAAGCACTAGTGTGAATTATTTTATGTATGCAAAGTTGTAGATCAGTATAAAATATAAGAAAACACACAGGTGCCACAATGCGATATCCCTCTGGCTACAGAAACCTGGTTCTACAACCTCCCATAACCACTTGGGTGAGACTGTGATCTGCCTATAGGTCATTGCCGAATGGGCCAGTGGTTGAGGGTTTTTTTGGTGCGCATACACTTTGAACCTAGGTCCAAGTCCCTTCAGTTGACAAATGGTTCCATTGTCGAGACTGGGATCTATTTGAGGGATATGTTTTTGCGTTCGTCAAAGAAGGAAACCTAGGAGTGGGTTGAACAAAAAGAGCAAGAATTTGCAGTTCAGGAAAACACAAATCTGCAATTATTGACTGAAGCCTTCTTGCAGAAGTATCTCTATACAGAACAGCACGAGATCTTCTTCGCAACGTTTGCTAACAAACTATATGAATGGGTATCGAAGTTGACTGAGCATAAGACTTGTTTCAAAAATGATGAGCCTACCACGTGGAGCTCTGAATTGATATAGTGACTCAGGAATACTAACAACAGGATCTCAAGAGCGATTAATTTTTGGATTGACAGTATCATGGGAGGATTTATTAATGAATTCACAATACACACGATTGTCTCTTACAACAAAGCTGAGAAAATATTTTTCAAGGGTCTGTGAGGTAGGTACCTAAACTTTGAAGTTGTGGATTAAAATGATTTTGTGTGAAAAGGGTTTACTACGAATGCAATCAGATTAATAGTTGGATGAAGAGGGAATAAGTTTGAACCAGGACCAAGGTCTACATGAAGTGGAAAGCAATATAGAGTAGGGCATGGGCCAAAGAAGTTTATTGAGACTGACTATAGTCCTTTGTTAGGTGGGTGTGAGAGTGAAGAAGAAGGAAGTAACCCCGTAACCCCGTGGTATTTCCCCTCCCATCCTGAAGGTGCGTCAAAGTTAGGAGTTGAGAAAAATAGCTAATGCAATATCGAAATCAAGAAAGATCACTTACAAAGATGTAAAGAAGGCGCAACTCATCACGACGCCACGAGAAAGAGTGCTGACATGGTACATGAAATATTTTGCGACTAATCAGGCTGCTTCATTGGATGATATTAAGAAAGCACTGGTATCAAAATTCAAGAAGCTGGAATCAGAATCACAGTGCCTTACGAGGCTTAAGGAAATAAAGCAGACATCTACTGAGTCTGTGTAGGAATTAGATCAATGATTCAAGGTGTTAATGGGACAAGTAAGATTTAACATACCCCCAGAACAACATAAAGAATGTTTTATAGTTGTGTTGTTGCCACATATCAGGTTACCCTTGACACAACCGAAGATAGTGACTCAAGTTGAAGCATTGGAGATCGTAATGAAGCTAGAAGCCTCATCGATCAGAGATACTCATGCAAGAGTACAACAAATTCAAAATCAACTAGCAAATTTGATCTTGGAATTTCAAGATTTCAAGAAAGGTAAAGAAACCAGATCATAAGTATGGTATACAAAATGAAAAGTGGAGGGCCACAATAAGGATCAATGCCCTGTGTTCAAAGATTACCTGGAAAATGGAGCAAATAATGCAGTAAACCCAAGATCAATTTTTTGGTGCGAGATTTGTAGAACCAGAGGCCAACATCGCTCTGAAGATTAATATTTATTACAAAAGTACATATAGACCCGAAAGAATTTATTTTGCAACTTTTTTAAGTTGGTGTGCCATGATGAGAGGAATTGTCAAAGTTATGACTTGATGATGGAGCGCATTGTTGATTCTTATAGACTGCAATCTGAAGGACATACACATGAGGAGCCAGGTCAACATGCTAGTTGAAGAGGATTCCAATGACAAGGACAAGGATGAGGACGAGGATGAGTAGCTCGTCGAGGATGCATCCAGATTATCTATTATAACTATGGACATGTAGGACACTTTGCAAGAGACTATAAAAACAGTACTACAACCTATAGCTACTGCAAATGTTTCAATCACGTGATAAATGAATGTCCAATTCTTATTGAAAAGATGCAGAAGAAAAGGAACCAAAAACCCACAACAAATATTCAAATGATGGTCGTTGAGCCAAAGGAAGATGAACCACGCATCAACATTGTAACAAGGAGTGGAGCTACGATGGGAGAAGATAAAGGTAAGAAGAAGGTAGAAGAGTCATGGGTAAGAAAGGCCGTAGAAAAGGTCACTGGGTTTAGTATCTAAAAGTATAGAGAAACTTTCATGGGAGTGAAGTGAAGCTTCATGGATGGTGGGTCTTCAAAATCTAGCGCGCTACTGAATTTAAGGCCAAATAAGGACTACCACAAAGTGTCTACTCCGAAACAAGAATTAGATCCAAGTATTTTGAAGTCATTTTTATAGACTTGCATGAAGTTGTTGAGCAATCAAAATGTTGTCGAAGGACTCCAGGATTTGATAGAATCCTGCACTGATAAAGAGGTACCGAGAAGCAATCTGTGTGTAGTAAAAAAATTACATCGACACAAGAAGAGAAAGAGGAAGTAAATGAGATTAACTACGCAAATCAGGGAATATGATCTGGATCAGGTAATCCTAGATTTAGGATCTGATGCCAACGTGTTACCTAGGAAAACTTGGGATTCAATGGGAAGACCGAAGTTGCAATGGTTGCCAATATAGTTAAGGATGGCTAACCAATAGAAGATCATCCCTATGGGAAGGTTACCTAGAATCATATTATACAGTGAAGGAGTCTGAACTGTTGCAGACTTCGAAGTGATCAAAATTGTAGATGATAGCAACCCTTATCTGACATTGCTTGGATTGGATTGGGCTTTTGATAATTTGGCGGTAATCAATTTGAAGAAGAGACAAATGGTGTTCGAAAGAGATGATATGAGGTTCATTATCCCTTTATACCCCTCAGAAGGAGTGTGTTATCCAGAGCCTCTCCAAGATTAGTACTGCGATGCATATGTCGACAACATTTATCAGATAAAAACTAAGGTGGATGATTGGATTAATCCTACTACAGATGGAAAATTGGTTTGGGATTAGGACAGTTCTTGTACTTCAAATTCTAAGGAAGAACTGGAAAACTGGAAAAATAGGTTATATGAAGTCTCTACCACAAAATCACTTCACTGAATAACTTCCGAGGTATGCAATCTACCTTATTATGATGGGATCAGAGAAGTAATCATGTTTCTTAAGTAATATGAAAGAGAAATACCAGAAGAACAAAGGTTGCAAGCTTCGGATGTAGCCTTGAGGTCTACACCTACTATATGGTGGGGTACTAATAAAAGAAATATAGCAGATTGGTAGCAAAGTCAAAGATTAATGTGGATCAGGTTTGGCTCAATCGACACAGAAATTCAAGTAAAGTATGATGGTAAGGTTGATCCTTGGGAGCATATTCATCGCTACACTTCAGTTTGGAAAGAAATTCTAGAACAAGAGTGGGTACATGGATTTATCCACACACTAGAAACAATTCCTATAAATTGGTATCTTGAAACAGAACTGTGACATGGAACTGCAAACTAGACAAATTTAGTTGAAGGGTTCATACTCACATTCATTTTTGACAATGATTGCCCATGTATAGACTTGGATCTTCAAGAAATCAGAGTAAAGATTTTTTAGAATGAGGCTCCATTAACATGGCAACATGATTGGGCTGCGCAGTTACAAAATGCATTGGAATATTATAATATCACTGCTGAAGAAGATCAAGATCCACTCAATATTTATATACCAGAATCAAAAGGACATCGTGAAGTGGGCTATTGACTTTGTTGGACCTATTAACCCACTAGGAAAGAAGACCAGTGCAAGATACATAATCATTGCAACTGATTATTTGACGAGGTGGTTTGAGGCACAACTAGTGAAGAATTGCAGTGCAGATACCGCTGGGAAGTTCATTTCTTAATACATTATGTCTGGATTTGGGTGTCCAAGGATATTTATGAGTGATCAAGGGTCACACTTCTTGAATAAGACTATTGAAGCATTAACTGAGGAATTTCAAGTACATCATCAGAAAATTACCCCACATCACCCTCAAGCGAATGGGACAATCGAAGCTTTCAATAAAATTATGGAGAACAGACTCACAAAGGTGTGCAATGTGAAGAAGAATGACTGGGAACTAATAATTCTAGCAGTGTTATGGGCATACAAGACACAATGCAAGAAATTGAAAGGTCAAACACCTTTTAGGATGGTATATGGACAAGAAGCAATCATGCCCATGGAATACATTGTCCCTAGTGTAAGAATTGCAACTTTTACAAATATGGAAAATTTTGATATAATGGAGGCAAGGATGACGCAATTGCTTGCTTTGGAAGAGGACAGGTTTATAGCAGGTTTTCATCAACAAGTATAAAAATCAAGGGAGAAAGCCTAGCATGACAAGCACATCAAGCAAAAGATATTCCGAGAAGAAGATCTTGTACTCTTATATGATAGAGTACAAACATCTACTCTATGATAGGACCGTATATCATCAAACATGTCTCTGATGGTGGTAGAGTTCAGCTTGTGAATTTTAATGGTTAGCTCATCCCAGGATGGGTGAATGGTAGCAGATTCAAGATATACAGGGATGACTCTATCCCTGGAGCTTCACATTGAAGAATGAAAGGAGAAGAGCCTTAGTTCCATCTTCATGTGAAAGTGGGCACTAGACTATAAAATACTCTGTAGAAGGGTACTTTACTGAAAAATATTAATGTGCGATATTCAGAAGTATGTCGAAGTCTGAAAGAACTGCGCCAAATGAGGATTACTACGTGATATTTAGGAGTATGTTGAAGTTCAGAAGAACCATGATGGAGGGTATATTATTGCATGATTGTCGAAGATAATTGGAAAAATATGATCGTTGGAAGGAAAGATCTACTGCTAAAAGAAAGTTGCTATTAAAATGTGTAGGAGAAACACATTTATGAAGCATAGTTGCTCGAATCTAGCGCCATACCTACATTAAATGAGAAAAATCTAAGCCAATCATGAGGTTTGAAATGCAAATTCATTATAAAGGCCATGTCTCACGCCACATTTTCCACTTTGTTGTCTGGAGAATTCAGTTTGAGAATTTGCAACTAAGTCTGAGAGAAGTGAGTTGTTGTATGTCTCAAAGAAGATTTAAGGACATTTCTAGAGCATTTGCAAAGAAAGGGCTAGTAGGAGTCATGGAAGCCCAGGGTGGTCTAACAGGAGCAGCTAATGTACCCATGTCCCCAAGGCACGTGAGGTCGCTGCAAAAATAAGTAGTTACAAGAAAAAAGCCCAAGAAAAGACCTCAAAAGAGGCTAGCTAAAGGATTAGAGCTCATAACTTCCCTAAGGAAGAAGCAAGTAGCAGTGGTAGCTGGAAAAAGTCATTGCAGATACTTGTAGCATAGTTCCAAGTTTGAAGGCCTGTGAAGAGGAGTCACCAGCAGAAAAGGTCATGAAGCTTTCCCTTGTGATAAGAAACTCAAAGAATAAGCTCTCAAAGATGAAGTTTGAGTATGAAGTCAATATTACTGAGCTGCAAATGAGGTTATAGCCGGTCACACCACCAGAAGTGCGTGAGTAGAGGGAAAAGGATTTGAAAGTTGCATTAAAAAGCATTGTTGACACAGTGGCGGACTATGCCAGACTACTAGATGAAACCATGTGGATTTATACCTCACTGTAGGGGGATCCAAATATTCAGTGGATTGACGAGGAGATCCAAACAAACCAGAAGCAGTTGGATGAAATTTGAGCAACTGTGAAGACCTTACCAGTCTAACAGAGGCTCACAAGGATCACAGAAGGAATGACTCTTCAAAAGCAGATTGAAGAACTTCGGCAAAAGGAGAATATTTTGATAGAAAGAACTCAACCGTGGTAGGATGAGGCCTTCCAATTATCGCAGGAAGTCAAAAATAAGCTCCCTAGAGCTACGATGGAGGGAGAAAGAAGTTCTTTAGAAGACTGTTGAACCAACCATAGAGGCATTGCTAGAAGAAGTGCATCGAGAGGAGAAGCAAGTATCAGAAATACTTCAGTACTATAATTCTACCTACGTTAGCAGCACAAGAAATATTCGGGGCACAACAGCTAAGTGACTCGGGACAAGTCACATGTGAATGTTGGGGGCCTATTGGGCATAGTCCAACTTGGTCCAATTTTGGTCAAAGACTCCTCATTTTGAAGAGTGGAGCACACAGAGTCCGCGAAGTTCTATTCACCATGCAATGTGTCGGGGCTTTCAGGTGGGTCAAAGCCCCTCATTTTGTAACAGGCATTGAGGTTTTAGCTCATTGTTTTGTCAAATCCATAATATGTGGACCACGGTTTTGTAGTAATGAAATCTATATAAGGATATGTAATGCTTTGTCGAAGGGAGGTAGTCATATGACACATAGATGAATTGATCATACCTTTTGTCTTTAGTTTTTATTTTGGACCTTTAAGAAAGGCTCCACAGCTGAGTGTGCGGAGGCCTTGGAAGAGTCTACAGCTAAGTGCGCAGACCGCCTGCAACTTGGTGCACAAGTCGAGAAGTTGTATGTATTGAAAGATCTATATTAATAAAGAAGAAGAACTTTTGGTGAAGTCTTGTGTATTTGTATTCTTCATCTGTGTTCATATGTACTGATATTCATTCTTTTTATTTATTTATGCGAAAGAATACATGTTATATTGTTCTTTGATATGTTTATGAAATAAGCACAAACCTTTGCAGTAAAGCATTAGCACGAAGTCTTTTATGTATGTGAAGTTGTAGATCAGTATAAAATATAAGAAAACACATGGGTGCCACAGCGCGATATCCCTCTGGCTGCAGAAACCTAGTTCTACAACCTCCCATAACCGCTTTGGGTGAGACTGCGATATGCTTGAAAGTCATTGCCAAAAGGGCCAGTGGGTGAGGGTTTTGTTAGTACGCAATACATTTTGAACCTGGGTCTAAGCCCCTCAGCCAACAAAGTGGGACATTTTACAGGCTCAAGGAGGAAGAGATCAAGAATTGTTACAATGCTTCCAAGTCCCGCGAACAAGCCATCTTCATAGGAACATCACAGATTACTCCTCATAACTAAATCACTCCAGAGGCAGCAACAGCAGAAAGGTGCAACCCATTGCGCGTAAAGGGAAAGAGGAAAGTTGCACATAGTCCAGTGGAAGAGAAAAGTAGCAAGATGAAAGTAGATCCATTCATCCTAAAAGTGGCCATAGTAGCATAAAAGAGGAGGAAATGGAGGAAGCGGGAAGAAGAGATGAAGCAGAGGAAAGAACAAGAGCAGAAAATATTAGAAGAAGAAAGGTAGGAACAAGAAGAAGTAGAAAGTCAGGGAATAGAAGAATAGGAAGCAGCACGAAAACAGGTCGAAGAAGAAGAGCAGAACTAGCTAATAGAAGAGGAGAAAAAGCAGTTACAGGAGAAGGAACTTGCTCAAGAAATCAAAGAACTGATTATGATTCAGGACATGGAGGTGGAACTAGAGCCTCTAAATCTAGATGTTGATCTTATGTCGAGCACTCAGTAGGTCACCATTCAATTTTCCCCTCCTCCAACAGCAAAGAAAGCTCCAAGCGAAAAGAGGAAATTATTCATCTTTATGATGGTCCGGTCATGGATACGTATAGTCTAACTTACAATGAGCTTCAAAAGAAGATTGCACAAGCGAGAAAGGAACATTTTACAGAAGATCTTACATCTCCTACATTCATTAGAGAAAGGGTGATTGTAATGGATACCAGGAGAAATCTATAAGACATTTCTACATCCAAATTGGCCTTCATGGGTGTTACCAATTCAAACAAAGAGTACCTCATGGCAGAGAATAGGTAAATGGCAAAGAACTTGTGGGCTGCAAGGAAATAAATTGAACATCTCCAAGTAGAGTTCTAAAAAGCATCTCCCACATGGTATATCTAAAAGAACTTAAGGCAGCCATACTAGGTGAAGTTTCGACATTGGGAAAAACCATGTGGAGCCTTTATGAGGAGCTTGCCATCGTGAAGAAAACAGTTGTCCACTTGCATGGCATGTAGAAGAAGTGCAAGGATAATGCTAAATCCCTCAAGGTTGTCCATACAACCATCATTGTCATGCATGAGTGGTCAATACAACATAAAGGGGCATCGTACAAATTGGAAAAGAAAATAAGGCAATATGCAGAGTTGGAGAAACCATAAGTTCAAATGATCATCCAAAGTAACAAAAATCTTGCCTCATTCATTGCCAACATGCAGGCCTCATATGCACGACTATACAATAGTGCATATTTCATGATGAAATTACGTAAGATCCATTCAGTTGGCTCACCCACAAAATCCAAGCACAGGAATCAAGTCGGGCAAGAGGTTGAAGAATACTTGGACCATCTCAGGAAGATCGCCACCAAGGAATATCTAGATGTGAACAGGAAAAATATGCAAAAGTACATTGGTGGCCTAATACAGATCAACATGGCATGTTGCTCCTGCTGAAGAAGGAAATCCAAACTGGTTCCAAATCAATCTACCTGGATGCAATGGAGGCTAGAGTTCGCTTCCAGTCTGATCCCATCACACAGTTTGGGGAATTCATTACATAATACAAGGATTGGCAATGCTATGTGACCAAGGAGCTACAAGTTGAGGTGGTTGAGCTAGAGTTTCCCCAAACTCAAGCTTAACTTGTTTTGTCTTATTAGGCTATCTAGTTGACTCCACTTAATTTCATCTTACATGGGTATGAGCGATATTGTAATATTTTTTGTAATTAATTGTAAATGGAATTCCAAATTTCAATTATGGAATTTTAAGAGTCATTTTGAAATGAAATCCAAAGGTCATGGCTGAAGGAAGTCAAACAGTTATGAGGGAAGTCAAATAGTCATAAGCGAAGTCAAAGAGTCACAAAGTGAGATGAATAGTCACCCCTTTTTTTATAAATATACCCTCATTAGTCATGTAAAAGGCTTTTGGATGAGATTTTGGCTGAGTAAAATCTTGGAAGTTTTTGAGCCTTGGCTTCTCCGTAGCATAGAGGGAGTATCTTTCATTAGAGGAGCAGTTGTTGGCTTCATGTTCCACTACTGGGACTAGTGGATTTTCATTTGTATATGTGCTTGGGACTTTCAATTTAATAAAATCTCAGAGCTGACACATTTTCATGGATACGTTGTGAATATAGTAGGATTGTTCTTTTTATGTTTTTAATATATGTTATTTCATTTAAGCTAACACTTATGAACTATTTCGTTTGCATTAGTATGAATCTTGTTGAATGTCTGTGTTGTTGTATATTTCCATCATGGTTAACTTGTGAACTATTTTGCAGGCTAACTTGTGATGCCTTTTATGCTCGTGTGTTCCTTTCAAGCTGCATGCTATTATAGGATTATAAGGGGCTCACTCACTTTCTCTTCATCATGTTAGAACCTTTCGTGCATTGCACTTGAACCTTCACAAAGTTATACACTTGTTTCACCAAAGTCACAAATACATCATTGTATGTGTTATCGTAGCCAAGCCATAACACTAAATCCGATTATTTTGGCAACCAAGTCGTATTCCAGATGGGGCTCCTACTCCAAACGATGTGAGGTCTAATTGGGACTTCATATCTGGGAGACCCCCTAATTTTGGTGGGTCCAGCACCGTCAACATGACCTCATATCATTTGTTAAAGGATTCTTGATCACCTAGCAAACAACAACACCTAATTTCAAAAGCACCTGCACAAAAGACAAAGGACCTGCATCATTGAATTTCAACCAGTAAAGAACATAAAATGTTTATATTCTTCTCAAGAAATTTCGGAAGGAAAGGGAGAAAAAATAATTACCTCATAGAAGACACTCAAAAATAGCCTCACCCATGTCCAGATCGTCCATGCAACCATCAAAGGATCATCACTAGCAACTTCAAAACCACCAAAGGCAGCTTTAATAGTCATATCAACAGCCTCAATATCACCTGCAAAAACACATCAAGGGTAAGGCTCAGGTATGTAATCCTCTAAACGTTTCCTACGAACTTATTTTAGCTTGAAAAACATTGCAAGTGTATGAAGGAAAAGGTTTATTATAGCCAAAATTAGTAGCAGAGCAACATCGGCCTTATCTAGCAATTAATTCATTTTTCCATCAAGACACCCACATGTGTGGGAGAGGAACATGAAAAAAGTGAAAAAATACTTGAGAAACTAGGTTTTTATCATTTAGTCATTATAGAGGACAAGAAGTGTGAAGGGGAAGGTGGGGCCAACTCAGTTAAACCCAAAGCACTCTGATTTTATTTTTCATGTAATGAAAAAAGAAAAAAAAATGAAAAAATAAGAATAAAGAGGTTGACCCACCACCTCCTAGCATGCAAATAATATCTACTACATGATTCGGGTTGGCTTCTATAGGAGTACTAGAAGTGCTACAGGAGTACTAATAATGCTACAGGAGTGCCAACAGTGCTACAGGATTGCAGAGGAGGTGCTACAAGATTGGGTCGAGTGATAAAGAAGGGTCCAAACCCTCCAGAAATTTCCTCCAAGCCCCCACAAGCATAAGAAAACCATCCCAAGAGGGGTAAGTGGCTTCTTCTCCTTCAAATTTTCATACAGTTGTTGAGTAAATTATGCCTGCTATAGGAATCATGTAGCAAACACCTGTAGGCTTGAATTTATGTAAAAAGGAGTTGTTTTCTTTCACAAGGAGGGTAGAGTGGGAGCAGAGATAATTTTCTTGAGAATGGAAGTATAATTCTCTCTCTGACTTAAAGAAATCATCAACCTCATACCTTCATACCCTAAGCTGCTCAAGACAAACACTTTCGAAAAATCTTCTCTTTGAATTACATAATAAGCTAACAGAGAGCTACAAGAAGGTAAATTTCACCTAGAATAGCCACAATAGCCTTGGGAAGCAAGGAAATATTCAAAGGAAATGTAAGTAAAAATTCCCTATCTCCAACATTTTGGCATAAGGATTCTAAAAGCCCTTCAATCATCAAGAAAAAGCAGTTTGCAAATTTACAGTTTGGATTCTAGTGAGAGAAAACAATTGGATTGGTTGAGCATTTGCTTAAGAATATGGTGTGTTGAATAGGGAAAGGGTGCATGTTGTAATTTTTTCTTTCCAAAAACCTTGAAACAATATTGTCAAAAAATGATTTTTCTACAACAACCTCCACTACATAGGAACCTACAAGGTCTGCAAAAAGTGCTACAGGAAAGTCATCAGTTGCTACATGAAGCGTGGTAATGGACAGAATTTCCCTAAAACCTTAAGAAGGAGGAAACAATCAGGAGAAAGGGCGAGTAAAATCCCCACAACCCCCCCCCACCCCCCCACCCACCCCAATTGGCATGAAAACCCTTAAAACTCTCTCAATTCTCAAAATCATACTTTCTAGCTACCACATATTTTAATCTTACTAAGAAAGATCAGTGAATTTGTATCATTAAGGATAAAGTGACTTGGGTTGCATGTTTTATTCTCCCTTCTCCTCAACATCATAATGTTATGAAAAATACTAAGAGGGGGGGGGAGGGGGTGAATCAGTATTTTTAAACTACTTAACCTTTTTCTTTTCACATTCAGATATTTTTATGCTACCGTTATGAAGTAAACTTGGATTTGTACGTAACTATAATGAAGGCAAGTAGTGTATATCCGGTTAACAAACTTTTCAGTTAATTCATCAAATGTTTAAATTGAACCAATGTATCAATACTTCATCATGAACATTGTGAATTTTATGTGGAAACCAAATGTAGGAAAAAAACCACTGTTGTTGTCGTCTTTGTCTTCTTCTTTTATTATAAAGAGAAATTTCTTACAATCTTGTACTGACACAGGCTCATACTAGTATGTAGGCACCCACCTATAGAAGGCTACAACCTTCTATCATTCTCCACCTTCTACTGGAAGGGAGATACAACCCCCTTATCCTTTGTTCTTTGTGGATCACTTTTCAAAATATTTCAAACTAGATCCATTCCAAATATCAGATAGAAATATTGAAGTCAACATTGTATCAAGTCACTAAACCAACTGGATCACCAAACAAAATATTGAAATAACTTATTCAAACAACCAGACCAACTTATATCATTGTATACTGATAAAAACAGAGTTTATTAGCTAAATTGCTCTCCAGTTGAGATACCTGGAGAGTGCCCAAGCACTACACACAATACACAATCTATCTTCAACAGCCTAGTACATATAGGCTTTCACACAATCAGGGTGGTTTCAACCACTCCCTAGATAGTAGGATCTGAGATCTAAGATTAGAGTCTCAATCCTATCATCATCATAACAATAATCTAAGTTTAGCTTTCGCCATTAATTCCAACACTCCCCCTTAATGGAGAAATGGTACTGAAAAAATAACATATCCCTGTTGGTCTAGTCTCAGCTAGGCTTAAAATTAAAACATGAAAAAAACTTGGTAACAGAGGTTTTCATTTTTGTCTTCTTGAAGCAGAGCCCATACTTGTTCATCTTGAGTCGAGGCTTCATCTTTGCTTTCCTCACCATGAGGTAGTGATGTATCTTCACCTCATTTCTTCCCTAGTGATGGAAAGCTTGAATTTTTATTCTCGCCCTTCTCAAGATTATGACAGGCTGGATAGGATAGTTTTCCCTCTCACTATTTCTGGTGTCAACCATCTGAAAGTCAGTTATGATGTCTTCATCATTCATTGATGTAACGTCTGCACACACAGAAATATTAATGAGATCATCACAATTTAAATTTAAATTCTCTCCAGCTTTGTCTTCTTCTGCCACATCTTTGCAATCAGCTTCATGTGGCTCATCTGATTGATCTTCAACACTTTTTTCCTCTTCACACTGTTCTTGAAGATCAGCTCGTGAATCTTGCACAACAAACTGTGCCTCTTAATTCTCGTGGTTATCTACAAAACCACATTGTTTCTCTGAAATTTCTAAAGACTCAAACACACTGCCCATGCTAATGCTTCCAAATGCCCACATGAGAAAATCATCATCATCAGAATAAAAAATATCTAAAAATATAGACATATTGTTAAATTCCAACTTATCTCACTTTGAGATTCCTTTTCGACTCCACACGATCCTCTAACGATCTCCAACAACCTCGTTACCATGCAGGCAAGAAACTTCTCCCTTTGGCAGCTCTTCAACTGTAGAACCTTGTAGACTATGGCTTCTCGGCATCGAATGCCAGCAGCTCAAGCTCAACATGCCGCAACCGTGCAGGTATTAGCACTTCAACATAGGCTTAACCCTTTTCAATCTGCATGCACTTTCCACTCGACTTCGGGGCAGTTTTGCAGTCTCCAACAAGCAAGCAAGCACGCTAATTTACAATTCTCTATGGCAATTTTAATGCACAAATCTGTGACGAATCTCAGCACCTCAACCTTCTCGTCCTTGTGCAATGACATATCGCACAAGTAGCTCCACACAGTCACAGCAGAGGTCGGCTCTTTGCCTCCTTTTTTTTCTTTAATGGGCAAACTTAAATTCTTTAATTAAAGAACCAAAAAAGTTTTAAATAAACATACACATTTCCTTCTTTAATTAAAAATAATAATCGCCCCTTATAATAAGAGCCCCTCCTTTTTTTAATAAATAATTTAGGATTATTAACAAAGAAAAACTTCACAGCTACCGACACATTCCACTATTGGTTTTCATCAACTGTGATTCATAAGCAGATTAGCAAAAAAAACACGTGAGAACGTTATTCCCAACTTGGTAGAGAACTAGTTTCAATGCTATTCCACTCTTGGCTACCTCCATGTGATCAACAACTCGATCCACACTAGCAGGCAACAGTTTCATTGAGCAGCAGATCAATACCTTGCCAAAAATAGACGTCAGTCTTCATTGATAAATGCTTCCACTGGAGTGCATTCAATCCACACGACCCCGCTCAAACAGGTTTCGACCTCCTGCATGATCGCTTTTTTGTTGAAGCAACAGATCTCAATCACAGATGATAACTCTCCATGTTGTCACAACTAGTACACAGATCCAACACACTTCTGCAAATCCAGGATTTCCAACTGAGCTCGAATTTGGTCAAACCTCCATGGGTCAACCTCCACATGGATCAACGTGAGTGTCCCTTTTAAATCCGTGATGTTGTCCCACACGGAGAGAAATTGTTATAAGGAAGAAGCAAACAACGCATTTTTCTCTCGAGGAATGGCACTTCTTTGTGCCTCCTCATGCACCTTCTTTGCACCACTCTGTCAGCCTCCTCTCATTAACAGCACGTCAATCCAATCAGTGGCTGCCTCCACAATTTTTACGATGAAACCAATGTCATTGATCCTCCACGGCAGGTCTTTGCAGATGTTCCTCCATGGCGATCCTCCACGGTAGACCTCCATGACATGACCTCCATGGAAATCTCAACGCTTCTACCCGCAGCCTTCCACTCTATCAAATGACAGGGCTCTGATACCATGATAAAAACAGAGTTTATTATCTAAATGGATCTCCAGGTGAGATACCTAGAGAGTGCCCAAGCACTACACACAATACACAATCTATCTTCAACAACCTAGTACATATAGGCTTTCACACAATTAGGGTGGTTTCAACCACTCCCTAGATAGTAGGATCTGAGATCTAAGATTAGAGTCTCATTCCTATAATCATCATAACAATAATCTAAGTTTAGCTTTCTACATTAATTCTAACATATATCCATTCATCAGAATACCAGAATACATATTGTTCACCATAGAAACTAGATCTCATTATTGCAAACCCTGATTAAATATATGTCAGAATGTATACACTATTGTTCAGAAGCGTACCCGCATATATACGTGTTTTCCCTTCAAATGGCTTGCATACAAATCTCAAAACATAGAAATATGAATCTAATTTACTAAATTTTTGAAATAATCATTGAAACACATACAGACCCCATCACAGATCTTTGAACCACATACAGATCATCACATAATAACATCATTACTATTGATCAGTGCAACCCAACCAGCATTGTTAAACACAGATTATCATGCAAGACTTCATCGACAAACAACAACAAACATAATAAAACAAATAAAACATTATCATCAACTCATACTGCAAAACTCTAGTATATGTACGCGACCCTTATGAAAATACTTCAACATATGTACGTGCCTTTCATACTTGACACTCGTGTACAAATCTTTCCATACTACATAAAATATATGCGATTACCCAGAAGAAGATTCACGTATGTACACGACCTTTCTGAAGAAAACCTGCATATAGATATGTAATTACTTATTCAAATCTTCATTGCACACCAGAACACCTGTCAAACCCAAATCTCGGTGTATACCATAACATATACACATCAAAAAATCATCATCACAGATCTATCAAACCATAAGCAAATTATTCAATATATAGTCATTTCATATCTAATAGATATGATCCATCATCATACTCCTTGGTGCACACCTATTTCATATCAAACCAATCATCAATAACCCAAAACATGCTCACATAGCACTTTGATATCCATCTCCTTATATAGCTTGGGCCTTAGCCAATACCTTAGGCTAATTATGTAGTTATACTGATGGTATTCTTTAACGGGATCAAATATTCATTGTCGTGCTCATTACTATTGGCCAATATCATAGTAAAGACCCCAATCTCTTTGTCACATCTATATTGGCTTGTATACTTATTCTTCTACCATCAGTTTGACAGCTTTATCAAGTAGGTTTCCATCAAGGAAAACTCATTAGTCATAATGCCAACAATCTCCCTCTTTGGACTTGATGGAAACCACTTTGGTGTTTGGTCACCACCACCTGTAGATACATGTAACCACATATGTAGATATGCCAAGGTTCTCTCCAAGTCACCAAGCATTGCTAAACACCAAGCTTCTATCCCCCTTTAACATCAAGGGAAAAGGGCTAACCAATGTTGTATGAAGACTTAGTTTGTAGAGATGAGCACCATAAAGCTGATGTTCTTGAATATGCGCACTGACCATGCTCCCCCTAAGCATATGTTAAAACTTCTAGAAGATATAAAAAGAAGTACATGATGTTATGACTCAACCAAATCTAACCTTTCCTATCCCCAAGGACTCATGCTAACATCTAGTACTCAACATAGTGGGGTTACATATTTGACTCAACATTACATCAAATGCCCAAAATAATGGGATTACATACATAATGGGCTTGACTCCAATAATCCAATCATGACTCAATATAACAATTTTACGTCATGGGCTTTTAAATTACCTTTACATCAAGAGACAAATATGACATTTATAACAAATCAAAGACATCAATAGTAAGTTATCAAGACCATGATAGTCATCAGTATCCATCATTCACCATATAACTGGATGAGCATATGTTAGCAACAACATGAACATCGTTATGCACAAGGAATGTTGATGCAACCAAATGCCAACAATGTGCACAATTAAAAATATAGCAAATTCTCCCCTTGAACTTGTGCCATCTGTTCATTATCAGGACTGGCCATATTCACCAGTAAAGTCATCAAAGCAGCAACGTCATTTTGCTTTTCACATTCATATTTATGTACTCTATGGTTATGAAGTAAACCTTCATATGTATGGGATTGTAATGAAGACAAGTAGCGTATACCCAGTTAACAAACTTATCAGTCAATTCATCAACTTTTTAACTTGAACCAATGTATCAGTACTTCATCATTAATTAAACATTAACCATGTGCAGTAAGAACATAATAAACCATCACACATAAGTAACACATCAACACTCATGAACACCAGGATTTTTAGGTGGAAACCCAATGTGGGAAAAAAAAACCCACCATTGTTGTCGTCTTTGTCTTCTTATTTTATTATAAAGAGAGATTTATTACAATCTTGTACTATCTTAGACTCATACCAATACACAAGCACCCACCTTCAGAAGGCTACAACCTTCTCTCTTTCTCCAGCTTCTACTAGCAGGGAGCTACAACCCCCTTATCCTCTGTTCTTTATGGATCACCTTTTAGAATATTTCAAATTGGATCCATTCCAAATATCAAATAGCAATATTGAAATCAACGTTGTATCAAACAACTAAACCAACTGGATCACCAAATCAAATATTGAAATAACTTATTCAAAAAACCAAACCAACTTATATCACTGTATACCCATTCATCAGAATTCTAGATTACATATTGATCATCACAGAAACCGGATCATGTTACTGCAAACCTTGATTAAACATATGTCAAAATATATACGCTATTTTTATGAAGCATACCCGTGTATATACGCTATTTTCATCATCCATAGAAGTTGAGTACAACAAGATGCAACAACAACATATTATGCCTCAGCAGTAGATAAAGCAATGGAGATTTGTTTTTTGTTGAACCATGATACCAAGTGAGGTCCTAAATAGAATTCTCCTCCACTAGTACTCTTTCGACCATCAATGTTACTAGCCTAATCTGCATCTGAGTAAGAATGAAGAGCAAAATATGCATCTTGAGGTACTTAGTCTATCAGAGAAAGATACCATTCTTTGCTTGTTGAACTTGAAGACCAAGAAAGTATGTTAGTTCACCAATTAATGACATTTCAAATTCTTGTTGCATCATTGAGGCAAAACTTTAACTCATAGAATCTTCATTGCTTCCAAATACGATGTCATCTACATAAACAACAACTATCAAAAGTTTACCATCATCCATCTTTATATATAGATTGCTATCTACAGATCCCTTAGTGAAACCTTGTTATTGAAGATACTTGTCAAGGTGATAATACCATGCACTTGGAGCTTGTTTTAGCCCATATAATGCCTTTTTGAGTTTCCAAACAAGATTTTTATCATTTCCTAGAATGAACCCTTCAGCTTGTTCAATATAAACTTCTTCTTCTAGGTCCTCATTCAAAAATGTAGATTTAACATCCATTTGATATAATTTGAAGTTATGAAAGCTTGAAAATTCAAGGAACATTCTTATGGCTTCAAGTCTGGCTATAGGTGTAAATGTTTCTTCAAAGTCCATTCCTTCTTATTGCGCATACAAGTCTTGCTTTGTTCCTAATTACCTCTCCATTTTCATTTAGTTTGTTTTTGAATACCCATTTTGTCCTAATAACATTTCTATCATGAGGTCTTGGAACTAATTCCCATGTGTGTTTCTTTTATATTTGGTCAAGTTCTAAATCTTTACTAAATTGATTTAAATTTTATGGTTTAATTGTGGATAGCAAGGTTAGATAACTAGAAGTTCCAACAAGAGTTCTTCTAGTTTGTACTCTAGCTTCCTTATCACCTAGAATTTAAGATTCTAGATGATTTTTCTAAACATACCTTGATGGAGTCTTTTATGATGCTTTTATACTATCATTACCTTCTTCTGATGCTTCATTGATTCCCTCTCCTACATCCTTTTGGCTTGTTGTAGGAGTATCTTCATCATCTATTAGTGCTTCCTTTCTGGTACACGTGGATGCTTCATCAATCACAACCTCAATGCATTCAACAATATTTTGAAGTCTTTTATTGTAGCATTTATATCCTTTTCTTCTAGAGGAGTATCCAAGGAGAATTCCTTCATCAGCTCTAGCTTCAAACTTTCGAATTTTATCATCATTATTCTCTATGTAGGATTTGCTTCCAAAGACTCTAAAATGATTGATAGTTGGAGGCTTACCAAACCATAGTTCATGAGGATTTTTGTCACTGTTTACTCGAATATGAGCTTTGTTGAAGATATTTACTGTTGTATGTGTTTCTTTCCCCCATAAGGTATGAGGTGTTCCAAACTCATCAAGCATGGCATGTGTCGTTTGTTGGATTATTCTGTTCATTATTTTTGCCACTCTATTTTGTTGAGGAGTTTTATCTATAGAAAACTGCCACATGATTCCATGTTATTCACAAAAGTCAAAAACCTCATCTGATATAGATTATCCTCCTTTATCTTATCTAAGACATTCAATTTTCAAATCTAACTCATTCTCTACTTGATCAGGCGCTCAAAATTCTGCTCAAAAATCAAAGTTGTCATAATGGTGTGGAACTTGAATGGTCGCGTATTACTCGTCATCATGAATTTGACGCAACTTGTTTCACGCAAAATGGACATTGTATGCTCCTAGAAACGCAATCTGTTCACTTTGTCAAACAAGTAAAAAAATTGCAGGTGGCTAACTGGGATGTTGACTAGGCATCTGTACCACCTAAGTGGAAAGAGGAATATTCTTAGAATATTTTGTTTGTTTGGCGAAGTCATATTGGTCCATGTGTTTGGGTATAGGCCAATCAAGAGGTGACATGTGGTTAAGTCAGAGGCCACCGTCCTCCTAATGGTTGTTTATAATTTCGTATGGCAAGACAGGTCGAAGGGCGGGCTCGACCCCGCGACCTCCCACAGCATAGCACAACATATTATCTGCCTATGCATTATAACTTAACATCTTATGGTTGCGGGTTGGTGTTATTGTTTACTAACCACCAGTTTGGGGGGTGCCCAGACTTAACACCCCCCCCCCCCCCCCCCCCCCCAATGTGAACACTTACCACCTACCTGCAGAAGCTATTACAACTGCCATAGTAACCACCATCGCCATCACAGGACAAATGGCATATATGACCGCTCCTCAAATAGTTACGTTAATCGTCAGATGGAGAGGGCCAGCGTTGGCACTAGCCCCTAGGCACATGGCCCCCATATGGCCTAATTTTTTGTTCTAAGGCCTTGGCAGCCAAATTAATGATCCTACAAATCGCCTGAAATCTGGGGAATTTGTTGTTCCGTTAGCGGAAAATGGGGCGAATTTGTAGGATGATGTCGGATTTGGTGCAAATTGTGGAGAAACTAGGAGAGGTCATAACTTCTCCAGAATTCGACCAAATTGGATGCAGAAAGAGGCTAGGTAACCATTTTTAGAGATTCTGGACTCATTGGAGCAAGTTTCAGAAGAATTTGAGAATTGTAAACACATATTTTTACACTTCTGACCATAATAGAGAGTCCCAAGCCATTGGAAGCTAGACCAAGGAGATGTATCCCAAGAGCGGTGAACTCTTCATCATGTTCCTATTGTGACGTGGTTTTACTGATGTTCTGGACATGTTTATGCTATCGTTCAGTCCCTTATTTATGTTAAAATTGCTCATAAAATTAACATAAAAACATAGAAATTTTGAATAATATGACACATATTCACATAGATTATCCTAATTATACACTATTGCGGAATACATGCATAATACATAACCTCCTCTACGTTGATCATCAATTTACAGAAGCAAAAACAATAACATGCGCACATAGAAGCATCAATCACACATATCAACACAGTATTTTCCCGGGGAAAGCATCTCACTAAAACCCTAGCTATCTGTACATTATATTGATTGAGAACATGTAACAATATATAGTACAATACTCCTCACAAGTACTCAGTACTATCTCCACCTATTACACACAAACTAGCTCAGATCTGAATCAATCGTTGGCTCAAATCTCCTTCGTTGTTTGCCTGCCTCCACTACGCAATCCTGCTTGAGAATGAATGAATCCAAACTCATTCCAAGTTCTATTTACCTTGGAAAATCACTCACACTGGAAATCACGTCAACACAGGCTATAATACTGGGCACATACTGCGCAATTCTCATGGGCATACTCAATCCATTGATTGTGCAAGATCTCATGCACAGCTGATAATCACAACTCACCCTTTCACTTACCTCTAACACTTGTCTCCACTGAACTGTCCATGCACTGAGTTAACTGATGTACTCTTAAGTTGCATTATGAATTAATAATTAGTGAATTAATTAATAACTAATTCACACAACTCATCACTTAGTCTATTGGCCAGTTAGACTAAATACAACTAGTTTAACTAAGTAAAACTGAACACAACTCCATTAACTGCTCTTCTAACTCCACAAAACTCAACCACTTGAGTTCTAACTGAAGTCCTTCATGCAATAGCTCAGTCAACCCATAGGTAAACATGTGATTCCTTCAGGCAATTGCATGTGCCACATCTGTAGCTCCAACTGAAGTGCTCCAAGAGAATAAGATAAAGTTTAGTGTCCAAATATTACTAAGGGCTAATAATATTTGATTGTTTCTATTTTTACCTGATAGTCTAAAAATAGACTCTGATCACACCACTATGATCCAAAAAATAGAAGTCCATCTATTTTTTTCAACATGACCAATCATCCATAAACAACATCCTGCAACTCATAGACCATGATCCATATGTCTAAAAATAGACATAATCTAAAAATAGACTTCGCGCCAAAACTTGCCTGCGGGACCACTTAGTGAAGGCGACTCCTTTCCACTAAGCTCCATCATCTTGTTGCATTCTCAACAAGCATTTCTTGTTGCACACTCTTCAACACTCCCTCTCAACAAGAAAGGCTTCCTCTCAAACCCGATCCTGTAACTCTAGAATGTTCTGCATGCAACACATCTGCCCGGTCCACTTTGCTCCAACAACACTTGGAACAAAAAACACTCCCAACTGACCACTCTGTTGGGCTAGGAACATACTCTGATGTTGAAGCTCTACCTGCTGCTAACAAGTGCTCCCTCTCTGACATCTGCGCTACTGCAACATCTCCATGCATCTCGTACCATTGCACACCTCTCTATGCCACCTAGCACTATGCAAAACACTTATGCCTCTCACATTGCTGCAACCTGCTAGCTATGCACCATCCTAGGATTCCCTGCACTGTAACTCTCTCTGTCGCTCCATCTGCATCTGTCTCTACCCAATCAGTCAATTCCTACTACTCCACATCGGGGCTCCCGTAGCAAGGTCTCATCTAAGAGGTTGGGTACCTCAAGGATCCTGCCCCTCCTCCTTAGGATGATCACTCTATATCGCCCCACCTCTTACCTGGAGGTATGGCTGCATATGATCCCTCAGCCCACCTGGCTTGAAGTTTCCCTCTACTGGAGGTCTCTGCATGAGTAGATGTCTCTACTCGATCTCCACTCAACTTCCCCTGTTGTGGCTGCTCCACAACCTCCTGAAGCTGCTGCACCAATCGTGGCTCCTCCACAATCGTTTGAGACTTCTTCTGGCTCTGCATGTTGAGAGATAATATACCCTCCCTCTCAACCACCAAGTCTCCATCAGTTGCCTTGTTGCTCAAGGCTTTGCATGCATCTTGAACCTCAAGAGCATACATGTTCTTGACCCATGAACTAATCTGCTTCATCTGTCTAGTGATGATGTGTCTAAAGAAAACCTTTCCCTTACTGAAGACTACATCATAGCCTCTATCTTCCAGCATCGCGATCGACACCAAGTTTCTCTTTAGTCATGGTACATACTTGACATCGGTCAAGGTAAGGCAAGATCCATGCTCCCTCTGAAAAATAATCGTGCCTACACCTGAGACACTATACTTCTCATCATTACCCATCGCTATGAGTATCTGGAGATCTTTCTCCTCCAAAGTATTGAACAAACTCTTGTCGTCGGTCATGTGGAAAGAAGCTCCACTGTCAAGAAACCAACCACTTCCCACCATGGATGAAACCATGCATGCGAAGAGTGTGAAATCCGACTCAAACTATGAAGCAAGTGCCTCACCTTCAAATCCCTTCTTGGATTTCCTCTATGGAAAATTTGCAGCATCATGTCCCACCTCATGACAACGAAAGCATCACAATTTCGATTTTTCAACCTTCTTCCCATCATTGGAAGAACTAGATTCGGAAAGAGAAACCTTATCCTTCCCCTTCTTTGCCTTACTCGCTAAGGCATAGTTCTCCTCATCATGCATGGATGAATAACTGTCTCTGATACTCCGTCTGATCTCCTCCTGCATCAAATCCGACCATAGTTGTTCCCAATCTGGCAGTTTCTCCCTTCCATTCACCGAGTCCTGGTAGCTATGCCAACTCTTAGGAAGTCCAAGGAGTGCTAGACTCACCATATCCTCATCTGATGTCACAACCCCTACACTTGCAAGCTCATCCCTGCATGTGATGAGATTGGTCAGATACATAGAGATCATCTCATCCATTTCGCACTTGATCTTTCGAAATTTGTCCTTCAGCGCCAGCTTCCTCTGATCACTGTTATTCTGATATAAATATTTCAATGTTTTCCACATTTCATGCAGAGTCTCCTTCCCATGGAGGTTCGAGACAATGTGATCTCGCACTCCCTCAAGAGAATTCTCCTAGCTCTAGCCACACACTTCCTCCATTCCACCTGCTCGGTCTTGTCAGTAGGCTTAGGAATTTCTTGGTCAATGAAATCCTTAAGGCCATTATCTTCCAAAACTGCCTCCATGCGATCCTTCCAAGCTATATAGTTTGAGCTGCCATTAAGGGCATACTCAAGCCTCAAACCATAGAACGCCATTGATGAAATAGATGTGATAAGAACTTGAGATCTATATCCCGAATAATAAACTTTGAATTTCTCCTGCTAGTATATTGTTCTTGCTTGATCACCTGTGCTCCGATACCATGTAGAAATTTCACCTATAGAACAAATTGATATATGCAATGTCCTAAAGCATAATACTTGTTCTACTTCTACAAAACATTAAGCGGAAGCATAATCGAATTCATGAGCAACATCAAGTAGAAACACACATAACTGATCAAGAGAAATAATCACACATAACACAAGATATTTCCAGGGGAAATCACCAACATAAAACCCCAACCATGTATTATCAATCAAGTGGAGATCCTCAACAACATACAAAAAGAATAAGCTCAATAGCTATACTGCTCTCTCTATAATCAGAAGATCCTGATGACCTTCAATTAGAAGATGAAAATCATGGACTACCTAGGCCTCACTATATAGGATGAAAATTGGCCTAATCATACCTACTGTCACCTCAGGTCCACCTACATAGTCATAGAATAAAATAGATTTCTTCCTCATGCAAGGAATACTTACTAGAAATATCCTAGCATCTGATAGTACACTGTCCCTCATCTGATCTCAACTGGGTCTCTAACAGAACTGACATGCAACAATTATCCATGGGTGAATCCTCAGTTATCTAAAATAATAGTTGTCAAATGCATGCAAGCATTAACAAACTATATTTTATTATTTTAACAACTTGTTAAAATAATCTAACTGGACTTGACTAGTTAGAACTAAGTCAACTAATTCTCTCATTATAGAACTCATACTTATTCCCTCAATCAGTTGAGGAAATTAAGGATAAATTCCTCAATGAGTGGGACAACTCATGTGCATGCTCACAAAGACTTCAAATTCGAATTTCCTTAACCAATTAACTCAACTGAATTAATTAATTAATATTTCCAAGTGCTGTTAAGACCAAAATTAATTTTACTTCCTATAGATAGATTAGGGACTGCTATAAATAGGAAGGGACCCAGAAATGCTATTTTTAGAACTTTCTATTTTTAGCAGTTTCACCTCTCACCCAATGTGGCCAACGACCTCACTGGCCAAACTGCTATTTTTAGACATGCTATTTTCAACATGTCTATTTTTAGCACATTCTAAATTTAACATTTCTTGTTGCACATTTTTCAACACCCATAATTTGGTGTTTCATCTCCTAGGGTTAGGTTTTTGGATGTTTAGGGTTTTCCATTGTTTCTCAATAATAAATAGACCTTCAAGCCTCATTGTAACACAGTTCAAAGGCATGTATCCGCCACATCTCTTCTCAGAGATAAGCTACCATCTCCCAAGCTATTTTATTCCATTATGTATGTAAGCATATTTCAGTTCTTTGATATTAATGAAATGAAGTTTTATTTCCGCTTCATCTCTGTGTGTATGGTTATATCTGTAATTTGTTGTGTTCCTGTTTAAACTCGGATCACACATGCGGAGATAGTTACTTCTAGACTTTCAAGAAGATTCCTGAATGTCCAAATCCTTATCACAATGGAGGGTTGAGGAAGTGGTTCCATTCTAGGTCATTGTATTTATTCCATGGTTAAGTAGATAATCTAGGAGTGGTAAGTTAGGAGTGGTTAAGGGATAAGATTTTATAACATCCTTAGAGGCCATATTGTCTCAAGTAACTTCACAAAGGGTATTTGTTTATTTGTATTTGCACATTTCCATATTGGAAGAAAAAGAGCAAAGAAACCTCACCTTCTAACTGAGTTTTCTCATGCAACAAGTTTCTCAGGTTAAACCTTGTGTTTATTTTTGAATGGTGTGTGAATATTTCTATGTTCTCTATTTTTGCATTTCAACTATTTCATATATAAGCCAAAAATAAGTAATTAAGGAATCTTAGCACCCATTACTCACACATGTGGAGATAGCCACTTCTAGACTTTCAAGAAGATTCCAAAATGTCCAAATCCTTATCACAATGGAGGGTTGAGGAAGTGGTTCCATTCTAGGTCATTGTATTTATTCCATGGTTCAGTAGAGAATCTAGGAGTGGTAAGTTATAGAGTGGAACATAAGGGATAAGATTTTATGGTAGCCTTAGAGGCCATACTATCTCAAATAACTTCACAAAGGGTATCTCTTTCTTTGTATTTGAACATTTCCATATTAGAAGAAAGAGAGCAATGTCTTAAGTAACTTCACAAATGGTATCTCTTTCTTTGTATTTTCACATTTCCATATTAGAAGAAAGAGAGAAAAGCAACCTCACTGTTACACAGTAATTTGTCACCGTCCCTGTTACCCCTTCTCCCGCATGTTACACAGTAATTTGTCACTGTCCCTGTTACCCCTTCTCCCGCACATTGGAGGACTTATTCCGGGACCTGTGAGAAGTGACATAACTTGAAAACACCTGCATTGTATCCCCTTGAGTATGTACTTAATATGCCCTGAAGACACCTTCTGCAAAATACCCATAAATATAGCCCTTTTGCCATTGGTGTTGTTCCTCAATGGGTCACTCGCGCCAATGGGGGAAATCCTCCAAAGAGGGCGCGCCAACTGGCGCTCTGTATCAGAGTCACACTAGCGCCAACCCAGTTGGGTAAAGTTTTTAACAAGCCAACTTGAGAAGGCTCTTCCTAACCTATTCATGATCTAATTCCAGTTTGAGTTAGTTCAGTTGGGCTTCGAATATCCATAGAAGGGAAGTTGTTCTCCACCTCTCATGGAAGCTTCCTAATGATAAGGACAATCCCATGAATCTTGTGGATGATCTTATCTCCTTCTCCTCTCTCTATATAAGCTTGTCCCTTTTCCTTTGACAAGCTAGTTAGTAATTCTACTCTTCAAGCTCCAAATTCTAAGTCCCAAAGTCTGAGAATTGCTAAGCTCATGCTACAAAAGGCCTTGTTCATCCCCATAAGGCTATATCTTTAAGGAGGAGATCCATGTCCAAGTAACCAAGGAGAGAGAGGCTTTGTTCCCTCCACAAGCTTTGCAAGGCATGTGCTACTGATCACCCAGCAAAGGAGGATTTGATGTCAGAACTTGGTTGTTTCTTTCTTGTTTATCATTAATATAGACGACTTCATTATGGTTCCACTCTTATTGTCTTTATAATGATGTTTGAGTTATATCCTTTCTGACTGATATATAGTTGCATTTCTTGGATTTTATGCTTGTATTTGTGTTGTTCTTTGCATGTGCAGGTGTCCGTTCACGAGGATCGTGAGGATTGTGGCCAACTGGAGCGAAAGAACGGGAGCAACAACTCTTCTACAAATACTAGCATTGGATTCAAGGTAGGCCCTCATCATCAGTATTTAATTTGCAATTAGGAACCTGTGTGTTAGCGTTGTTTGATTGTTGCTAGACCTCATTTAGGCTAGTGGGATCGCCTCTGTTCGTAGAGGGGATTTACCTACACAACAATTTGGCGACTCCGCTGGGGAGTTGGCTTTTTACTTTGTTTGTTTTGTCTTGTTGTTTGATTTGTAAACTTTAGATGGAGCCTGAAGTATGGCCATATAGCCTTCGAAATGCTATTGCCCTACATCTCCGGTTCGGTTTACGAACTGAGCGGCTTGGAACTTGCCTTGTTTCTTGGTTATTTCTTGGTTTCTCCTACTTAATTAGCTTTCTGGGTTGAATACCTGTGTTCTTTCTTGCCTCTTGGTGTACCTAGGTGTTGTTGATTTGGCCTTGGCTCTTTTGTTTTTTATCTTTCCATAGCAAACTCGGCTGGCGCTAGTTTATAGCATTACAGTCGTGCCAGTTGGCACAAGTTGCACATTTACAACCCGCGCCAATCCCTGAAAGGCGCTAGTTGCATCCTGACAGTCGTGCCAGGCCTGGGAACTTTTGAAGTTTGCTTGGCTGTGAGCCCTCTGAGCTTGGTTTATGTTCTGGGTACCTTTTTTCAACTACTTGAGTGTGTTGGAGTGTTGTTTGACTGGTTTTGAGTCTCTCTTTTGAGAAATTCTTAATTTGATTTCCTTTGGTCATTACTTGGAGGTTTGTCTCAGTCTCTAATTGGGTATGAGTGTTAATCACCTTTGAGTATTTTTATTTTTCATCCTTGGAAATCTCACCCAATTTTCTTGATTTGCACTTGATTGGTTCTTAGATTACATTAGAATCATCTTGTGTTTGAGAATTCTCTTCCATAGATCACACTTGCATAATAGAATTCTCATTTGTGCATAGATTAAATTTGCACACTTTTCAAGTGAATTGTGCATAAATTACCTTTACCCTTTGGATGTTTGCCATTTTCTATCGATTTCACATTTCTAGCCCTAGGGCATCTAGTGGCTTTGTGTGTCGAGCCCTCCTTAGGAGTTTTGGTCTTCTATTGGTCCAGTCAACTTTCTGATTGCTTCCTTGCACTCGTTTGGTGGTTGTAAATCGTTTTGTTGCGTTATTTGGGTGACTTGCTTTGTCTTCACTTGAATTCCGCTTCGTCTCACTTTGAGCCTAGATTACACGGCTCATTGGTGTTTTTGGGACTTTTCTCATTCTTTGGAAGTTTGATTTGTGATTTAAGGAAATGAATGTGCTTGTATTGAATAGAATTTGTTTGTTGTCATTTCTCAAATTTGTTTAGTGCATTTTGCCATCAACAAAAGAAAAATCTCTTTTGCTTTGTATTAGTTAATGAGAATTAGAACTTTTCATTTCGATTAGTGATTAGTGATCTTAAAGAAAAGTTTGTTAATTTGCATTAGCTGCATTAGGGAAGTTCTTTGTTGTTTTGTGATCATTTCATTTGCGTGAAAACTCTTGAACTCTCTCGTAATTAGCATTCATCGAATGAAATGACATATTTTGGCATATAGTTTTCATATTAGGGAATTTTGAGAGATTACATACGGTAAGGCCTGAAAACTGAAACCTAATACAAGATCAATTTTAAAATAAACCGAATGAATCTAACAACGCATTGGAACATAATGCTCACTTTTTAGAGGTCTAGGCTAAAGACGTGCTCCGGTGTCGTTAAACCTAGTCACTTTTGTTTCCACTCAAGGTTGGGTGATTCCTCCTTTTGTGACTCAATTGTGGTCTAGTACGGACTTGTGCTCCCACGTACCGTCGAGTATATGGGGAGACTTCACTAGGTTATCATCCTTTATCCACAGGAAGCCGTGTCTGCTGCCTTATGACCCGTAATGCACCAAACACAACATTCGGGAAGATTGACTGCCGTACGGAAAGTCCTTGGTTTTCATATGATTGCTAAGGTGTATATGCAGTTTTACGAATTGTCTGGTAAACCCTTTGCCTAGTTCTCCAGAGTAGTCACTTTTTGATCCTTTTCGGACTCCCTAAAAGAAAAGGCTCGTCTGAGCACTTGTCACTTTAGGCTCGTTAAACATTCGAAGGCGACTAGAGTCATCTTTTGGTCCTTTTCTCGACTCTCTAAAGATGAAAAGGTCAAGTTATGTCCTTGTGTCTAAAAATTAATTTACCCGCGATCACATGCCTTGTTAGATTCTGTTTGTTGGCCATTTGATTGTGTGTCTTGGCTCTTTTTCAGCCCCATGTGTGATTTTCAGTTTTGATGGCAACTTTTCCAGAGTTCACCAACCCAGGAATCCCCTCTGAAGGGAATCCCAGTCATTTTCCTCCTTTTGGGAATGTTGGTGCTCCTTACATGGCAACGTTGTCCCTTCCTGGGTTAACTGTTACATTGCTTGTTTGGTTGTTTTCAAACTCTGTGGTCTCTAATGTCTCAAATACTGGTCAATCAGTTCCTCCACCCGAACAACATCATGTCGATTCCAAGGTGGACCTCTCCCCTTCTTCGCTTGTTTCTACATCCTCGTCTTCTACTTCGCCTAGTGAAAGTCTGGATTCAAGTAACCAGGTGGCTAAGAAGAAGAAGAAGAAGAAGTTGCCCAAGCGAGAGGCTAAAATTGCAGCTACTGCTCCGAGTACAGCTCAAGTCAGAACTCCTTCTGCTCCTCTGTGGAAGGTTAAGTTTCCTTGTAAATTGTGCAAGGGAGACCATATTCTCCGTGATTGTCCTGGCCTTCCCAGGATCTTAGAAGTATGGTCTTGTGATCCAGCCTACCCCTCATCGTCCTCTGGAGCTCAGGGCGATGCTACCCTACCAACTGGCAACGGTGCGAAGGGAAGATTCGATTCCCCTGTAGGCTATGTGAAGGCAACCATCTCCTTCACCTTTGTCTGCTCATGGATAAAGCTTCTGCTGTTTTGGAAAGCCTTACAGCTTCTTCACCCCAACTCCCAGTCAGTTATCAGAGGCTCTCTTCAGACCCTCTCCCTGTCGACAAAGAGATTGACTTAGATCCTTCTCTTGTCCATCCTCCTCTTTCTGAACCTGGCTGTGCTGAGCCTGTTCCAGGCCAACCATTGGTCGGAAAGAGTGTCGACTCAGATTCACCACCCATCGATCACTCCATTTCAGAAGAGCGTCATGCTCAAGTTCTTCTCGTCTCATCAAATTCTCCTGAGTCCGAAAATGACTCTCCTATCCCAGCTGATCCCGAGAGTCCTTCTTCGGAGTAGGGGGGCAATCATACGATTCCCCCACCAAGTAGTTCAGTCGTTTCCTTTGACTGGAGTCACCTGACTGCTTTCCGCCTTCCATCCCATGTGCCTTTCCAGATTACAGTACATGCCTATGATAAGGCAGTACCTAACACTGTCTTGGATGAGGGTGCATCTGTCAGTCTTATGACTTCCACTACTTGGCAAGCTTTGGGCTCCCCACAGCTTGTGCAGGTCATGCAAAATCTGATGGCGTTTGATGGAGGAACTAGTCAACCATTAGGGATCCTTCCGAAGTTCCCTATTACTTCGGGAGGCAAAACCGTTTGTATCGACGTACTGGTTACCCAAGGTGCCTTAGATTTCAGTCTTCTCCTTGGTCGTGACTATGTTTATGCCATGGGGGCCATCGTCTCTTCACTTTTCCGTGTGGTTTGCTTTCCACACGACAGAAGGATCGTGACTATCAATCAATTATCGTTCTTTAGTCCCTCGGTGCCTCCTGCGCAGTTGTCACCCCCTCCTAGTTTTTATCCACCGGTTGTATCTACCCTGCCGCAGGTTAACTACGTGGTGACTTATCTCGTGCCTATATCCAATGATGCTGCCGTCGTGCATAGTGTCTTGGTGGCATTGGGTCCTGACTTCCAAGATGTGATCCTTCCACTGGGAATGACACTCTTGGAAGCAACGACTTCTTGTTCAGTATGATGAAGTTCGTTCGGAGCATAGTTCACTTTCCTATGTCAAGCTCCTTAAAAAATGAAACAAGGGTTATGAGGATAGTTTGTTCCTGTGTCAACCTCGTTAAAAAATGAACCATGGATCCTCGAGCATAGTTCCTGATCTTGTGTCAAGCTCGTTAAAAAATGAAACAAGGGTTATGAGGATAGTTCTTTTACTGTGTCAACCTCATTAAAAATGAAACTAACTCCCTTTCCAAATCGAGTCTTTTGATATAAGAATCTCGGTAAAGATACAGAGTCGAGTCTTTCCAAGATCTCGAAAAGTGAAACCTTCATTCCATCACTTTGTTGAATGGCAATGAAGCTTGGGGCATGTACCATCATTTTGCGTCATTATGCTGGGGGCAATTGCGGAACTTATAAACAAGCATAGTTTTTCATTACAAGCTTGTGTAAACATCAGAAACTGGATCCAAGTTAGAGTTCTCCATGGTTTCAGCATGTTGTGTAAAATGAAGCCCATACCATACAAGGTCTCGTGATTGCTTATCTTTATTTGCTAATTTGTTAGATGAGGCCTTGTTGTTTCCTTTCCATCGCCACCATCTCTTTGGCTGATCATATGCTTTCACTTGCTTATTTTCCTTTCCTGAGTGGCATGGACCGGCAGTTAAAGAGTGGTTTTGTTAGCCAGCTCTTGAAACCATTACATGTTTTGAGCAGTTCAACCTTTCGGAACCAGTTGCTAACCCTTTATAAAAACCATCGTCTCTAGGAACCGAGTCACCTTTAAGCTCTTTTCCTGACTCGTAAAATAATGAAAAGGATTTCCGAGTTTTTTTTTTCCCTTTTTGACTAATTAAAGAGAATAAAAATGGAGGTCTTCTTTCAGCTCTTTTCTGACTGTTTAAAGATGAAAAGATTGCCGAGTTATTCCTCTTGACTTGTTAAACGTAAATAAGAGGTGGTTGTCTTTAAACGCTTTTTCGACTGTGTAAAGATGAAAAGATCATTGGACCATTGTCATTTTAGGTTCGTTAACAGTTACGAAGCGACGTGGTCTCGATCGCTTTTTTCCTTTTTCAGATCGAAATCACTACTTATGAAAAGTACTCCTCGGTCATAATGATCGGGTGGTTCTTTTGAGCATTGTTTTATACTTTTTCGGACTCGAGAGACACAACTTTACGAAAAAGGACACCCCTAGAGTTTTCTTTTCCGCTGTCTTTTCAAACTCTCTAAACATGAAAAGACGTTGAGTTCTTTCTTTGTCAGACTCGTTAAAACTTAATGACATCGGATTCCATCGAAATGACGCCTCCCAAGCATATGCTATCCCCGTCAAGCTTGTCATCCAAAAATAACTGAGGTACTCGCCAGAAATGGTGGGGAAACAAGAACAACAATTATCGTCATGTTGGCAGTATGTCGCTCTTGAACATGGCACTTGTCTGCATTTGTGTCTGGGTGGGGACATCTCATCTTGTTTTTACACTTGCCTCCATGGGTTTGGGTTATCCTGTTTGACCTCTCATCTGCTCATTGTCTTGTCACCATGACCTCTGATCATTTGACGTCAAATAATGCCAAGTCCACTGTCATGCCACCAATATGTTCAAGAGAAGTTGACCTCTGTAGAATACTCAACCTCCCTCTGATGCCTCACAGAAAATATCTTATCCTTCTCTGTCTCGTGTCGATGATGTGGGAAACATTATGGCCCACCTTCGATCAAGGTCACTTCCTGTCGACTTCAACTCATTATCCAGGAAGTTGACTTAGAGACTCCCTTCAAGTGCCTTGAAGCCTGCATGCCTAAATGGCAGGTTCTTCGTGTTCGATGCGAGGTTTTCATCATTGGCCTCTGATCAAATGATTCTATGGGTGTTCGACGCCGGCTCACTGATTCGCACGCTGTAGATTGTACCTATAGTACCTTGAGAACCATTGTCATTTTTGGTGGTACCTCTCGCGTCTGTTAACAGTTTTCATCATTGACTGGTAATCAGACGATGGTCCTGCATGTTTGACTTCGACTCCCATATTCGTATGCTTGAACTTGTAC